>JAOUZG010032936.1:7961922-7997535 GCA_026289955.1 Argiope argentata
TATATATATATATATAATGACTATAGTGAATTAGCAAACAGCTAATTTATTATCAGAAGGCATCGTCAGGAATAAAATCGAATCTCTTAGAATGTTCTTATTTTAAGATTATATTTTCTATTTCACATGTAACAGAATAAAAATGATGATGTAAAATGAAACTAACGAAAGCATTTAATTTGCTAGTGTACTAACATAGTATGGAACGTTTTGAGCTTAGCAGTATTTTAAAGGGAACAAAAAATCAGCAATTTAAAAATTTTTGCTTATTCGAGTGGGTGAGATATTTGTTGTAGTTTTACTAACTCATTATGAACTATACGACATGTTTTTATCGTTTTCGCGTTCTCGGTTTCATATACCCTCATCCTTAAAAAAATTATATTAACTATTTGACGCAAATGGATATTTTCACCAACTTTGTTTCAAGATAAGATTTCAAATTTATCATCAATCTTGCATTATGTATCAAGTTTATCACATTTTTGAGTTATTGTATTCAGGTGAATAAGATTTTTTTGCCTGTAAAATTCACTCAAAATTCGATGGGTGTCTTCAAGCTTGATGCCAATATAGCGCCAAATTTCAATCTCCGAACTTGTTACAATTTTAAATGGATCGACATAATTTAAAAAATTGAATTTTTCCGATGTAACAAAGATTTGAAATATTTATTAAAGTCCAAAAATAGAATTATAGAAAATTACAACAGTTTCTTCCCGATAGTCTGAAAAAAAAAGGAAAGAAAAAACCCAGAAAAAATATTATTGGATGGAAATTGAAAAAGTTGTATCCTATTTATTAAAAAATTTAAAGCTATAAGCATAATTAATATTTTAAAAGTAAGAGCAGTTTTCATGAAACAGAAAATACGATATTTAAAACTTATCAGATAGGAGGGGCAAAATTATAAACACTCTGAAATTGCTTTTAGTCTTTAAAGGGGAAAGCAATTAAAGGTATTCGACAAGGACCAGTGGCGAGTTTTTTAAAAAAATGATACACATTTTTTTACAGTTCCAAATAATTGAAACAAACTTGAAAAGACAATATTAGAAGGGAAAAAATACACTCAGGGCCTTTAGGTTTTTGAAAAAACTACTTATTTAATGAAATTAAACAAAATTTTCAATGTTAGTAAACACAAAGTCAGTTAAAAGATACTGGAAATAAGTTAAATTCTATTTCACCTACATATAGCTTAAATTTCATAGAATGTAAAAGATCACATGATAAAAATAATTTTAATAAAAAAAATTCTATGAGCATTTAAAGTGGCTGTTGGTAATCTTTTGAACTTAAGGTGTCAGTAAATCATGTCTAAATGAAGTTGCTTTAAAATTTGCGGTCTATCACACCTTCAAAAGTTTTGGATACCTGCATACCGATTTTCGTGTCATTTTATTTAATTGATTTTGTGATATCAGGTTTTCTGTGGATCAATCAAAGTGAAATATTTATTATTCAGAAAATGCATTTACTTTTATGCTTGTAAGTTAGCACAAACAAATGCGCTGGAAACAAATGTAATATCTTTCTTTTTTAAAAGAAATGTCAAAAATAATCAAACTACAGCTGAACAGGCAGAGAAGTAATATAAACATATCAAAATTATTTTGGAGAATTTTACGGTATAAATAAAAAAATTACCCAGTTTTGGTTTAAAATACCATTGTTTCCGATTTCCTTTTTATATGTTGTGCAATATTTAAATTACTGTATCTATAGTTTTATCTTAGTTGTATTAAAAATCGTCTGTTTTAGAATTTAGGAAGTTTGGAGCTTTCTTTCAAGTCATGGAAAAAATTTCAAATTTTTCTGTAAAAAACTATTTTACAAGCCAGAACGAATACTTTAAAGAGGCGTTTAAAAAGTGAAGTTTCAACAGCACGGGAGTACATATCGCAGGGTTTTTTCAAAACATAAGACTAGTTGTCAGGAATCAAGCTGCAAATCGCAGCCACTACTTTGCCTCATTTATTACTCCTTTCCTGCTTCCCGGAAGACAAGAAACGCATTTCATCGAGCCATTTTAACGATTGAGATAACTGTGGTTTCATTTAACTATCCGAATACATCGCCATCCAATGAGGATAATCCTGAGCCCAGAAGAGTGGCAGTCATTCATCCTTTTCCCTCCTCCGGCCATTTGCGTCACTCGCATCATGATCAATGTCCCAAAAGTTCCAAATTACTTTTTATGGTTTCGCCGATTCCATGTCGATTAGTTATCAGCTTGTACATATCTGCGACTTGACCAGCGCTTCAGGGATCGCAAAATGATCTTTCACAAAATCAGACGCATTCACTAAGATTGATCAAAATTCGTTTAATTGTTGAAGAGCGATTATCTCCGCACTATCGTCCTGCCTTTAATATTCCTCGTTTATGGTTTTTGAATGCAATATCCATGAACATGAGTGAACTAGTGGGTGAAAACACACACTAATATTCTTAATTGTTACAAAATATTGGTTTGTTGCGTTTTATGTGTTTATTATTGCTTATATTTTTTATATGTTTTGATAATTAATGTTCTCTCACGTCCTTCTTAATGTGTTCTTTTAATATGTCATTTTATGTACTCATCTTACTTTCTGAAACCCTACTCTTTAACAGGTTTCAAGAATCTCTTGAAACCTGTTAACACCATGGACAACCTGTTAACACCATGGGAAATTCGTTTTATATCATTTGATTAGTGCAGCATGGCCAGATTTGTCTTTCCGAACGCAAGAACAATCAACCAGCACACTGGTGATTGTTAACGATATATCAGAAGCTGCCCCGCGCTGTGCTCGCTTTACTCAGTTCAACGTTTTGCCCGATGGAACAAGAGACTTTCAAGCAAAAGACCCGATTCCACCGAAGAACCGTCGAATGAGCGGGAGTGGTGAGAGTTAAATCCATCGAGGTCAAAACGTCCACCCGCTGGTGTGTTGTGGAAAAAGGAGAGGGAATGTCATGTAAAGAAGATGTAAAACTTCTCTCCCTTTCCTAGAGACACATGTTTGAACATCATTACATCTAAACAGCTGTGTGACGATTTTTTCTTCTGTGATTGCCTTTGTGATTCTCCCCCTTTGAAATTACAATCCGGACTTGAATAGAGTCCAGATAATAAACCACGCATGCGTTTTACGGCTCTTTGAAGAAGGAAGTCGTGTCAAAAACTCCAGAAGTAACTATTATCCTATGGGACTACCCAAACGAATAAAGTTCAGATAATGAACCGCACAAACATTTTACGGCCCTTTGAAGAAAGAAGCGTTAAAACCTCCAGATGTGAAAATTTCCATATTGTGGAAGGTCTCGAAGAGGGTAGATGATTAAAAAGCATTCCCACGGTCAACTGCTGACCACTGGGAATATTTCTGAAGAATTATTGCATGATCGGCATCTTCAGCGCACCAATGCGAAAATGAAAGGCGGAGTTTGACCGAGGTTAAAATGGAAGATTTTGAAGGGACGAGGGGAGCTGAGAGTCGTGAGATCTGACCAGCAGAGGAGCTGAGCTGAAGAGCTGGACAATTGGAGAGGTACCTCGCTATCTCGAGGGTCTACAGGAGATTTTTTTTGGAGAGAAGTTTCGAGCTTTAGATTAGAGACCTACCGGAATTATCGGTAGATCCCTTGAGCTACCCGCAGTAACCAAATACGCTAACAGCCTGTTGCATTAGTCCTGGAATTATTAACACAAATGTAAATATTTCCCAGCATATTAACCTAGATGAGGACAAGTTGGGTTTTTTATTGTATATAAGCTGTAAAGAAAACATTTGTGTTAAACGCTACCCGTTTGTTTGATCGGACAGGATCAAGTCATTACAGTAAGCTCCGGTATTGTCCTCGTCATCTGACAGCGGTTACAAATTGCGAAGTTTGTCCCGAAAAAGCCCTAGTGTTTCAAAATGAGACGTTATTATAACTAAAATATTTCTGCCTTTGACTCTTTTTACTTCGCGATTCATACTATTTCAAACTCAGGATTTCAGCAATGATCTTAATTTACGTTTGTCTAAAAGATATCTAAAGATTAATTTATGATAATAATAACTATCAATAAAACTAAGAATTTTCTGAAATTTGTAGGATATAAACATAAAATCGAGTACAAACCTTATTACTTCGTTCATATTATGAAACAAAAAGATACAGTTCTCAATATATTGATCAGAAATTTAAAAAAAAAAAAAACGGAGAATGGTTTCAATTCATAATTCGGCCTTTTACAATACTTAAAAGGATGTAAAACAAAAGAAAAAAAAACATTTCAATCGCATAATAAAACGTACTCATTTTGGTTTTATTTCTAACCCTTATTTCCTTTTCAATAACAACAGATTTGAAATGCTGTTCTGCATTTATGCTGTTCTGCTCATAAATACAAGATATTTCCTTATCACTATTTGTATTCAGGTTATTTAATTCTATTTCTTGACTGTAAATAAATTCTTAAAATTATTTTTTATACACAATATATAACAATAAATTGATTTCTGTATGAATTATTACCCCTTTTCTTTAAAAAAGCATTCCCCCTCCACAAAAAGTGAGCAAAAGATGAAACGTTTCAATATTACGAAAACCAGGACAACTATTTATCAGTTGATCATTTTTCTTAAAATGAATTATTACAAAAAGAACTTTTCATAAATGGTAGAATTTCATTAATAATTTCATTTCGTCGATTATTAAAACAAATTTGGAAAATAATATTTAAAAACAAAAAATCTAGAAGAAAAAAAGGTTAATTGATGAAAGAAGGATGACATAATTCTGCTAAATAAGTGCAATTGGATAAATAAAGTGCCGCAGCGGTCATGATGGTTTTTTTCACAGTTTCTTCTCTCCAAACAAATTATTCTTCATTTGAGAATTTTAAGGCAAAAATACAATAGTGGGAATGGTTTTTTTTTATTGCAATGTGTCTAAGTTAGTGTATATCTTTCTTTCGCTTAAGATTCACATAAAGTTCACAGTCAAGTCAAGTGAATAGTCACTTGACTTAACCATAGTCAGGTGAATTAGTCATTTTAATAAATTGATGTTTCAAATCATTTCCCTAAGTTCGAAATCCCCTGTGTTTTTAAGATAATGTAGCTCTGTCTGTAAACAAGGTTAATTAAAAATATAAGATGTTGGTTTTCTACAAACTAGGACAAAATAGGTAACATGTAACATGTCAAATCGTTGAAAAAATGCATATGGTCTCGAAAAAAATTATATATATCTTAAATTTTGGATGAAATCTGTCTATCCAAACACAAAATATGTGTGAATCACATATTTTTGATCACCGTGAATCGGCGGATCGGAAGAAATACGTTTGGAAATAAAAAAATCAACAATATATATATATATATTTCATTTTTTATATTCATTAATAAATACCTATGAACTGGACATCAGATAAAAATCCGTTAGTGTTTAAAAATATATATTATAAAATATAGTGATAATTGTGAATTTAAATCTAAACAAGATTAAAACAAGAAAATCTATTAAAAAATTTAAGTGCATATTTTTAAGTTTTAAGAGCCCGCGCACGACTGAATTCAGAGAGAAATCCATTAGACGTTTAAAAATAATGAAATTTTTAAAAATTTTTATGGAATAACAGGAAAGTTTCGTAACCACAAAAAATTGGTTTTTCAATTTTGGATCCATAAAATAGGAAAGATTCCACCAATTATAAAAATGTGATATATTTATAAATTTTAAAAGCTTATAAATTAAAATTCATTAATAAAATATTATATTAAGATACAATAAAATGCATTGCATTAAAATATAATTTTTATATATTTTTCTCCAAAAATACTCTTTTTAAATTTCATATATAAAACTATTTTCAATGCAGTAGTAGGCAATATTATTCTATGTTTTTTAAAAAGTATTTTGCATCCATTAAATTTATTTTTGGAGATAAATACGTTTTTAGAAGGCAATTTGTGATAAAAAAATATCGAGCATATTTTAGATTTTCGGCCATCAAACTTTCAATAGTTCTTTAAAAAATATTACAAATATATTTAAATCCAAATTTTATTGCAGTTATTAAATCTATTATCTAAAAAATTCTAAATTTTGAATTATTCCTTTTCACAATTATGAAAAAAATTAATTCATCAAAACACATTAAAGTAAATATTAAGAAAAATACATATTTCTGATTCATAAAGGATGAAAAGTTCATTATTTTCTATACTAACGTTTTCGTAACAAATATAATATTTTCATTGAAAAAAACAGCATATCCTTTGTTTAAAACTCAAATGTTGATACATTTCATAATCCAGAACCCTAGTTCCCTTCTATTGCTAGCACGTTTGTTAATCCCAAATGCTGTATTTTGTTTTAGAATATATCAAAACAGAAATCTACAGTTAAATCTACTTCTTAAGAAGAATATACCATCTGAAGGCTTTACATGACAGAGAAGTAAACTGCATTCTGACGCAATGTTAAAAACCCGACGATGCAAGTGAATAAAACAAAAGGCAGAAAACTCGGAAATCAATTTGAATATAAGAAAAAAGCACAGGTTAAAATGGGAAGGAGAAGATGGGAGAGGGCTAATATCGAGGGGAGTGAACTGAAGAAAAATATTTTTTTTTCTATCTAGCTTCCTCGTATTCATCAATAATACCACCAATACAGTGTTGGAGAAGAAAATAACGAGAAAATAAACCTTGTACCTCAGCAGACGATATACAAACAAAAATACTTTAATAAGACATCAAAAATGGTTCGATAATAAGAGAAAAACTCGATGTATTAATAATAATAATCGAAAGTAAATAGTTGAAAAAAAACCAACTTGTGAATATTGCTTATAATAATAGCTTGATCAAAAGTTGTGATTTGAGTAATTCACAGTGTTTTCTAATCTGAGTTAAGAAATCATATAATTGTTTGAAAATTGTTATAAATTGTTTTGAAAATTATATTTATAATTGATACTAAGGAAACTGAGGATTGCCAAATGGAAAAGAAGTTTCTTTGTGGTAATAAAACTTTGATTGGTCAAATTATGAAGGCAAGGAAATATTAGGGTTTTTTTTGACAAAAATCATTTGAAAATAATTTCCATATTATCACTTGAAAATATTTACAATAATTTGAATTTAAGTCATCTCATAATATTTTTCAATGAATCATTTGATTTCTTCTCATGATTCGGTTTAGACATATTATCTAGACTTTCCATCGCAAATTTTAACTTTTCTTCAAATATAAATATCTCAGTTTTTCTTCTTAAATCAAAAATATCTACCAAACCATTAAAAAAATTTAAATTTTCTGAAATCAAAGCAAGGAAAAGGGAATGATGTAAATATTAATTCGTTTATATATGCACATTAATTTGCTTGCTATTAATGGAAATGTTATCATGCTCGTTTCTTGTAATAATTTGTATTTTATTTATTTATATTCAGCTTTTATCACTTATTGGAGCCGCAGTATTTGCATTTGAAGGAGAGAAAAAAATCGACAGAGCGATCACAGCATTCTCTCATTGTACCCGGGCATTAACCCTCTCCACGCTTCGAAACTAACCTGTGTACACAAATCCGAATTCTGCACTATCACGAAACGAATTGAAGATGCTCATTTGTCCAATCTGATAGCAGCCTATCGAGCCTTATTTACTTCCGATGTGTTCTGAAACCTTCCTCTTTCAACCAGACGACTTTTTAGGTAAGAGGATGGGAGGCGTCGTCAAAAACGGATCACGGAATGTTACTCCTTGCACAACAGAAGTCAATAATTGAGAGGAAAAAAGAAAAAGAGATTCCAGAATGAAAGAACGTGTTCGATTTCCAGAGAATCGACCTTCCTGAGAAATGACAACCCCTCCCAAGAAGGAGACAGGCTGAAATAAAGCAGGCTTTCAGGGTGGAATTAGAGGAATAATCATCCGGGAACAATTGAGGGGGTGGAAAGCTTTTCGCCTGATGGCACGAAAGCGCTGCGAGGAAGCAGCGGCGATCTTGTTTGATCCCGGGAAGAAGTCGGTAACGACACTTGATGGGGATGCTGCCGGGATGGATTTCGATTGGAAACCTCTTTCGTAAACATTCGCTGGGTGTTTGTGTAAGAGAGTCAATGGATAGAGAGAGCCTTATCTGGGAAAAGGCATTATTTATTGTTTGGGAGTAATTGATGAGGAGAGAGAGAAAAATTTTTCTTTCTTTCAAGAAGGTGAAGTAATGTTTCAAGCAGTGTTCACGCTTTATTTTAAAGATCCACCGCGAAGTGGATGAGATAACAATTAATTCCCATTTCATGTGGCAGAAAATGTGCTGTGATCAAAAGTATTTCAAAAATATAACCGTTACTTCAATTTCATGCTTCATCGTTGAAAATGTGTGCAACTGTAGTGACTTATTTCATGACTCTATCTCCACACAAAATCATTTTTTTCTTTGTTATAATAAAAAGGAAATCCTTTCATGTTTTACAATACGCGTATTTTTGAGACCTAAAATTCATATTAGACCTAAAATTCAGTCATAGGTTTTTCTTCGATGATATCCACTGTTGTGTATTTTGCTCATAATTTTTCAGAATATAATGTAATCTGTTAGAAAGACTTTTCCTCAAAAAATTATTAATCCAAAGTAACGAACTCTTAGTAATAAGATAATGCAATATAGAATAAAAATATTTTATTTTTTAAATAGCTTTTCTTATTTAATAATTAAAAAAACAAAAAAAATGGTGATTAATTTTCTCTTTCAAGACAATCTTTTAAAAAGGGGTTAAACGAAAAAAATTAAGTACACATGTATACTTTGAAAAAACAGACAAACCAATTAGATAAGTTTCAAGACCATATTAAGTTAAAGAAGAGAAAAAAAGACTTCAGTTTTGAGTTTCTAAAATAGACCGGTAATGATGACATTTTTATAATACATTTTTCACTCACTTCTGGATGTGTTCGATTTTAAACGGGGTACAACTATGTGTTATCGGTGACAGTATACTATTTTGAGGTTTTCAGACCTTACTTATTAGCTAATTACTCTATTAGTATTTAAAAGAAGTAAGATTCCCCAACGAGAAAAGTAAAAAAAAAAATTCAAATTACATGATTTTTTAACTTTAATAATGTATAAAATTTATATATTGAAAAAATATATTTTGTGTTAAGCTACTAAAACTGTATTTAAAAAAAACCAGTTTTTATTAAATTTGTAAAATATTTCATTCGGTTTGTCCCCAAAGAAAGTTCGAGGGCGCGAACTTCCCATCAAAAGGTTTATATCGTGCCAACAAATGGATATTCATTTGCTTCCTACGTCAGCATAAAGTGTACAATAAATACAAACAGCATAAAGTGTACATGATAAGAAAGAGAAAAAGAAAGTACTTTCTAACAATCATTGACAAGATTGTTTTATGAATCGTGCCGTCATCCTTACTGAATATTGCGTTCGTCCATAAATGACACGACTGACGTTTTTAGAACACTGTCTCTAACACTGTCACACAATTTTGAAAACTCTAAAAATGAAAGGGAGTTGTGTGAATCAGCTGCGTCAACAGTATCGTTTCTTTAATGTTCATTTTCATTTCGAAAACCAAATTTCAAAAATGTAAAAAGTCCCCACCCAACGTCAAGAAATAATCACAGTTCAAAAAATTGCTTTCCAGAAATGGCTGTAGAGAAAAATAGAATGCCTTCAGATGGAACACATACCCTTTAGTTGGCACTTTGCAGGAGTCCTCTGGCAGAGATGCATGCTGGATGCCTTGTTGGAGAGACGAAGAAAGTGTGAGCTTACGTCAGTATCTCTCTTTTAGGAAAGCCAGACAAGCGGCAGTTTTAGAGGACATTTAGTTTTGAAGATAAGTTTGGTTGGCACTTTATCATTTTTTTTTTCGATTACGAGTTAGAGAATTGTTTTGATGATATTTATTTCATATATCACTTAAATTCCATTTTAGTTATTATTTGTAATTTAAAGGAATGATTGCGCAAAATGGAGAAAGAATTTGATTGATAGCTCGAGGGAAGTATTTGCTACAAAGGCTTTTATCGTAATTTAAATACTGAAAATTTGAAAAATTGTGTAGGCCAAGCTTTACTTGTGATATTTGCATGTAAGCTTTAATCAAATGAAAATGGGACAGTGGTTCTTGTGGGTGATTTCTCTGGTAGGTTATTGTGTATGTTTGGAGAAATCGGTTTAAAGCTGTTACGAGCATCATGCTCCTGAGTGAAGCACGCGATGTCTATGAAATTAGCAAATATGTGTTAGAACGAGTGCATATCATGAAATGCAATGTTCTGAACATTTTTAAACTGATAAACAACAATATCTGATATGTTCGTAGCTGTCATTCACGGTCCGTGGCTAGAACCATTGCAAAAAAATTCGCTAAGTGACTCAAACCCACTTTCTAACACTTTATGGCTTTAATATGAGTTAGATGAAAATAATGAACATTTAATTAATTATTCTAAGTTCCACGATACACAATACAAAAAAATCATGAAGACGAAAATAACGACAATCCTTTAGAATAAATCTAATAATGACCCACAGGAATGATCAGGGGGATCATTATTAGGACCTGGATGTTAATAAGGTAATGTCTACTATTGTATCAAAATAGAATGTAGTAAAGATACGTAACCGCCACTACACTTTATTTATTTCACAATCTTTCTAAGTTCCGCCAACATCTTGCACCCTCAAAAAAATAATAGCACTATCATAATCGTGTTTAGCCCGAGTTGTGGCCCGGTGTTCATTCATTTATTTCTCCCCACTCACTCAAAGTTACCATATAATTATCCACTTTACATAAGATATACACAGTTTTTAACGAGAGAAAATCTCAGTTAAAAACGCCACTAAAGTAGCATTTAAACTTTCCTTCCGGAGCCAGTATATAATAAAACTTTTTCCAAAAAATGTTTACCAATATTTTTTTTTGCCAAATTCTATTATACTACATTTCAGAAAACAAAATGAAGGCAAATATTCTAAGGAGAATGATGTTCTTCCGATCAGATAACTGATTTATTTCAAACGTATTACAAATTCTCTGTCAGTAGCTGTGAATGAGCTTCTGATAACTTCATAAAAGAAACTAGATATATCTATTTACATCATGCACTCCTCGACCTGCAATACAGAATTTATACACAGCTAGGTTGAATTATATTATTAATGAGAAGATTAAATTTAAGATTATTTTTAACACTGTCTTAACAATAACACAGTCATATCAAGAGAAGATTAAAAATTTCAGAAGAAATTATATTTATAAGTTTTGAGAACATATTTTCTTCATTAAGCGGTTTAAAAGCTGAACACTCATCTTTTAAGAACTTTGATGGAAGTTTCTCATATCAAAGACATTTAAAAAGAAACATAATTTAAATAATTAATGTTAGTCATGTTATTGCTAATCCCTCTTGGATTGAACACTAAGTCAAACCAAGTCCAAAAGTTCGGGGAAAGAGGGGTGCAGTAGCTTCTAAGGGTAAAGACCCCAGAGCACCTGAGGGCAGAAGTCTGATTTTAGCTCATTAGATGGCACTTACATTCTCGCTTGCATAATCCCTTTTAACGGAGGGTAGGGACTCTTTCACAAACCTCATGGAAGAACAGCCATGCCCGAACCAGGAATCGAACCCGGGTTGTCCAGATCACGAGAAAGACGCGCTATCCTTAGACAGGACACCAGCATTGGTCATCATAATAACTTACAAAATTAAATATAGTTGTGAAGAATAAGGATAATCAAACTATTGATATTCTATAGAAAGTACGAAATGACAGAACAATAAACGATATATGGACAGTATATTTCTTTATTGCTTAACACATTTTATTTAACAAACAACCATACCTTGAATAATAACATACTCTACTATTAAGATTTAAGATTTAATAATATACATTAAGATTTTAATAATATACATATAGAATCACAGTTATCTAATCAATTTTAAATGATGTGTTACGCATCTTCACTAATTAGAGTAAATTGCAAGATGTTTTTAGTAAAAGTAATTGAAAGAGTTCCTTTCAAAATTGAATTTGGAAAGACCATAATAAGACGACGAAGCCAGAAACGTTGTTTTCGCATGCATTTTCACTTTATTTGCGAAAGAAATAGCTGCAGATAGAAGATTTCCTTCAATAATAGCATGTCTTGAGAGTTTTCTCTCATTTAAACTAAAGCATTCCCTTAATATTAAAGATATTCTCCCCCTTTAATAGCTACCCGTTATTTGATCGGACAGGATCAAGTCATTACAGTAAGCTCCGGTGTCCTCGTCATCTGACAGCGGTTACAAATTGCGAAGTTTGTCCCGAAAAAGCCCTAGTGTTTCAAAATGAGACGTTATTACAACTAAAATATTTCTGCCTTTGACTCTTCTTACTTCGCGATTCATACTATTTCAAACTCAGGATTTCAGCAATGATCTTAATTTACGTTTGTCTAAAAGATATCTAAAGATTAATTTATGATAATAATAACTATCAATAAAACTAAGAATTTTCTGAAATTTGTAGGATATGAACATAAAATCGAGTACAAACCTTATTACTTCGTTCATATTATGAAACAAAAAGATACAGTTCTCAATATATTGATCAGAAATTTAAAAAAACAAGCATGTCTTGAGAGTTTTCTCTCATTTAAACTAAAGCATTCCCTCAATATTAAAGATGTTCTCCCCCTTTAATAGCTACGGATATCCGATTATAAATCCTTCTTCAACTCACTAAGTAAGAGCTACGAGCAGAGCTCATTTACTTTAAACATGGGCATTGTGGGCGGGTCTCGCAATCACAGCTGCACTCGGATGTCTGCATTTACCCATGAGAGATGGGAAAAGCAATGGGCATTTATTTGAATTATTTATTCTGAATTTAATGAAGTGGAAATGCAGGCGGAAATCGATGGACGATTAAAAAAGGACATTGCTCACAAACGCATCTCTATGCACTATATTTGACTTTATAAATAAGACGAATTTACGCACTTAAGATGAGAAGGAAGGGTTAGATATCATCAAGTCGAAATTAAATCATAAAATACGGTTTTAATGTAATAAAAGGGAAAGGGGGTGGTGACAATTCGAAGGATGATATCTGATTAAATCGCATTTCTCAGTACTAACGCTTTTCACCGTCGCTCAATGAGCAAGACTCGGGAGCCTCTTCCTTCCAATGTATTGGCCGCACCGCATTGGGGCGGTCCGATAGTTTATCACGTGTCCGCGCCTAATTTCTGCCCCACTCGCCACAGAATGCATGCCTGCTTCATTCAGAGGGATGCCAAATTAATTAATGTTTGAGCCCTCATTATCCATGCAAAACATTGAGATCGGGGGGCCAGAGCCTTAATCGTGGGGGATGAAGGCATGATTCATCCAAATTTCATTGTTGTCAATTCCGTCTGGTCTGTCTTTCATTAAAATGAATTATAATCGTTGTTAGATTATTTTAAATATCGAGAAGGAGAAAATTATCTCAATAAATTGTGCATCTTATGATTGTACGTGCGCTATTTATTACACTTCGATCTATTTAGCTTTAACTAATATTTCGGATATTAAATGGTAATTTGAAGAGTATCAGCATTTTCTGACAAAGGCAAATTCTCTCTCAATGCGAGTAGTTTTTTTAAATTTCTTTTTTGTTCACGGTTGACAAACAAAAGCTTGATAATCGTAAAAAATCCACAATAAAATTTTGATGCCTCTTCATGATTTAAACCTTCCTTAGATTTTTTTTTTTTAAAAAAAAGCTCAAAAATTTTTTAGAAGCCTATTTGTGAACGTGATAGCTATAAAACGAAATGAGCTAGAAGGGAAGGACTTTTTATGTGATCTGCTCACTAAAAATGCAAATATGTTCTACATTTCGATAAAATTTGTATGGGGAGAAATTTCCGTCTATGCGTGCATGTAATCTGATCATAAATATGAAGATGTACAAACAGAAAGATTAACTTAATCGGGGAGTTGAAAATTTATTTAATTTTAAAGGGACTAATCCTTTACTTGCGAAATAAAGTTTTTGCAGTAAACTAGGAACGTGTGGTCTTGGAGACTTCATATTTTAAAAATTCAAATAACGTTTTCTAACAAAAATACTATAACGACATTAAGCCATTATATTTTGTAGAGTTTTTACTATTATAAAATTCATTTTTTAATATATATATATATATATATATATATATATATATGCCTTTTGAATTTATTTTTGCATTACATAAATCTAAGGAAATTATTTTAGTTAGGATTCTTGTGCAGATATATCTCAGGATTTAAGAATTTAGAATTTAAGATGTATTCAGAATTTGAACATGCCTATTTCTCACAATAAATTTATAAATATGAAATTTCTCCTTTGGTGAAAAAATATCTATATTTTCTAATTGCTTCCTAATTTATTATTTCTAGAATCACAGACTTCCTCTGGAACTTCGCATTACTGGCAATTCTTGATGAAATGTCAGGTTTTCTTCTCATTTTTAAAATAAATAATTCTTTTGCGTATGTTTATAAAACCTGCTTTCAATTTACAACACCATTTCACACCATAGTTTTGAATAGAAATGTATGAACTTTCAATATTCTCAATTATCAATTTACAGAAAGTAGGTCATTGCCTTGTGCATCCGTTGCTCGAATATATGGAATTTGGCGGAAATGTTGCAACCTTCATGCTGGGAGTGCGTTGCGTTGTTGAATGGTTGCTTTCAAAGTGGATTTTTTCGGGTAGATTTGAAGAGTGGAGATTCCCCAGACTCTTTAAGTCGAAGATTTTAGTAATGTTAACCCGTAACGTAAGAGCGCCCCCAAGACCCGCACATTTTCGAACGCTCTACAAGCACACTTGACAAGCAATACGACGCGTATGTTCACATTTTTTTTATTTATATTTAATACTACATTCACATAAAGTAATCTTAATTACCACTATATATTTTTATACATGTATTTATTGTATAAGATTTTTTTCATATAAAGAATTATTTATTTCACAGACTTGAACAATGCTTTAGAGTTTGATATTTTTTAAAGCATATTCCCTTGTACAATGGTATCCGGTACAATTCGCAGCATCGTGTGAATTGTGCCGGACACCATTGGGTTATCGTGGTTTAAGACATATCGGGGTTTCTAGTGTTTTACGTTCCATCTATTATAGGCTACTCACAAGTTTTCCTGCGTTTCGCGTCACATCTGTTATGGATCGCTTCCGAGTTTTCTCGTGTTTCGCGTCACATTTGTTATCGCTTCCTAAATGAGAAAGTTGTGATGATTTTAGAGCATACAAGCTTGCCCCAAAACGTTCTGTCCATGGCATATACCTTACAGAGTTCTTTGCGCTCCCTAAATTGTTAAATATATGCCTCTGGTTGGTTCTGCATTGATTTGGCGGAAAGAACATGAAAACGAGATAAGTTCTGAAGAAAATTAAGAAACCCTAAAACAAAATGGAAAAAAAGACATATTTTTTATTAAGAATGTTATGGATTAGAAAAACTTTTAGCGTCATAATATACGGGAGCAACAAAAACCTATTATTAAAAAAATTCAATTTTGTATATATGTTTTTTGTTTGTTTGTTAGAAACAGAATTATCAACGACAAGTGAATAAAAATTTAATTCATTTACTCTTATTGAATACAAACTTGAGAATACAAGTACTTATGCCTCTTTAAAAAATAGGATAAGTAAATAAAACGTATTGTTCATGAAGAAGCTATACACTTTGACTCTTTCTCTTGGCATATTAAAAATATGTTGCTGCAAAGTCTTCTGAGTAGGAACCAATTTAAACTCTACAGGAGATTCTATGAACTATTTTAATTATTACATTGTCTTAAATCTGAATCTTTGCAGAAAAATGAAAGGATGATGAGCATTTCAGTTTCAATTGAAGTATAAAGATATTATTAAATACAAAATGTTACTGGTACGACCTTTTTAGACAATTCAATAGAATTTTATATCTATAAATGATTTTTTTAAATTTTATAAAGACAAAATATTACAATAAATACAATTTCACATCTGAATGAATTAGTAACTTCAAAACACAAGATTCGCTAAACAAATATTTGTATAAATTTGGAATGAGTCTTACTTAAGTTTTGTGCAATTTTAATAGAATTATTTTGTTTGCATCAGTGGTTCTTTTATTTTACTAAGAAAAAATAATATTCGCCAGATATGTTTTCTTTTAAAACCACAAGTTTTTAATCATGTGATAAAATTCACAATTCTTTCTAAAGCAGTTGAATGAACAAACTTGAAAATTTTTATATCTTTGTTGCATTTCATAAAATTCATCCCTATAAATATTCTTCCAAATATATAAAAGATGTATGCTATTTTGTGAAAGAGGCGATTCTTTTTTCACCAAGACAACACCAAATATAATGTAATAAACTTTTAATTTTCTATTTCTTTGTCCGTAATCACGGTCAAATACTCAACCAAAATTATTCAAATGAAGAATCCTGCCTTAATTTCGATGATATTAACATACATATCCTAACGAGACATACAGAAAATACAATTTAATTCAGAAGACGAAAGTTGGCGGATGAAAAGAATATTTTCTCTTCTAACTTTTCGTATTTTCAGGCATTTTTTCTTCAAAAATTCTAGCATGATGAAGGATTTAACACACTGACAGTCGGTGACCCGCGAGACATTCGACGGCTGAGCGGCGGCACCGTAGCGGAAAATTCACGAACTCAGAAACTCGCGTTTTCGCGGGGCCCGCTGTCAATGTGTTAAAATATCAGATCGTACATCGAATTTCCTTTATTTAAATAGTTTCAATTTTGAGACAACGTTTGGTATAGTTACATTAGTGTCCCGTTTTAAAGCAACGCAAAGTCCATTTTGAGATGGATTTAATAATTTTGAGCCATGATCAGATGACGAGGAAGGTAACATTTGAAATCGCATTCTTCTTCAAACTTCAATGTCACCACACCAGTGGAAGAAAATTTCACGGGAACATGGCGACTTTTTTGGTGGAATCGAATCTGGAGTATGGAATCTTATTATTAGAGGATCTCAGCCAACAGTTTTAAGCGTAAATATCCTCGAGTAGAAAGACCTATAGATAGACCCTTTTATGCTCGATATAAGCAGGATATCATATGTAAAGATTATTTTGGCGATTAAATTATTTGCCAGACTCCATTTGTCTACCTTTCTGAATTTTTGTGCTTTTGAGGGCTCATTTTTCTCAATTTTGTAAATAAAAAAAACCCCGAAAAAACGTAATAATAATTTTTTTGGTATATTGGCTGTAAAGTATCCTAATTCTATTATGCACATCGTTTATTTCAACCAAGAATAGAATCGTACTTTTATTTTACAGTTAAAATTCAACGGATTAGGCATTTTAGTTTTAGGTATTTTGTTCAGAAATTAGTTCTAAGAGGTATTCTATCCTTATTTGTAGAATGATCCATTTTGAAGCTAAATAAAAATGTTCTTTTTAATTAATAATAAATTTTCTCCACTTTTGTTGATTGTTAATAATATTTTTCTTCACCGATTTAGTTTGCCTGCTGTTTTAACTCAGAACCCCCAAAATATTTTTCATTCTAAATTAGAGATTCAAGCAGAAAAAGAAAATACTGACACAAACCATTTACACAAAATATATTTACGATTCATCTTTCTGTATGAATTCTAGCGCGAAAAGGATTTAAGAAAAAAAAAGACTACAAACATCTGGTTACGGTCATAGCAAAATAAATATTTATCTGAAAACAACCATCAATCAAATTTTTAAACCTTTCCACAGGAAAAAAACTATGCAATAGATGATATCAGTCCACAGATTATTTTAGAATTTCGGAAGTCAGAGGCGGTTTCTCGGAAATGACAAGTAGAATTAATGTTCGCATTGAAACATATATCAAAGAATAAAAAAGATAGTTTGCAGTAAGTTATTGACACTACTCGCAACCGTTTTGATTAATAGAGAAATATCTACTGCTAAACCCGGTTGAGAAAAATTCCAGTTTTTAAAAAAACCTTTTTTTAATTTTGGATTAATTTTGCCTTTGGAAAAATAAAAAAATGTTTTTATTTGTACGAATGCGAACCATTTTTTTGAAATAACTGAAAATCAAAATCTTTATATAAATAATATCTATTTTTGAAAAAGATGCTTTGACAAATGGTTGTTGGATGATGTTTCGTGAATTTTGCAATTCTTTGAAAATAAATTTGAGAATTTACAATTCCTTGAACCATTTTTTCGGCGGCATAAATAGGTAATCGATTTAAGTTTAGTTTAGTTGTATTAGGTTCCTCTTTAAAGCAACACTAGGGGTATTTTGTGACATCGTATTTTTGAACCTTGGTCAGGCGACAAGGACGACACCAAAGCTGGCACCTCCTCTCTTTTTTTGTACAACACACCAGTGGAAGGGCGTTTGACCTCGACAGATTGTTCGGTAGAATCGGATCTCGAGGCTGAAAAACTGTGGCTCTGAAGCTGAGTCATTTACCAACTGGCAACCACGACCCAGTTATCGATTTCAATTATGATCCTACTGCCAATTTTTAACACTTTACACTCCGAACAATAATTAGATGCAAAATTATTTACCTAATACAAAGATTTGTTTATTAATATGAAAAATAGTTATTCATAATTCTTTTATGTCGAATTTCTTTGATAAATTAATCTACGTCTCTTAACCATTATGTAGGCGTTTTTAATAAATCAATTTCAAAAATAAATAAATAAAACGTCAAAATAATGCACAATCTTGAATGGTGAGTCGGAGGCACCATCGGAGTGGAAAGAGTTAAACTGTTGATATTAGCACACATTTTCTATTAGAAAAATATTCTAAAATGACGCAAGAATTTATTTTTCGATTCAATACATATACAATCAAAGCAGTTGTATTTTAATAATTTGTATTTTTAAAAAGAATACAAAAATACACTTACAAATATTAAAAGTGACCGGATTATGAAGCTTTAAATATAAGTATTTTAGACTGTTCCACTAACTGGTTCGACTGAGATGCACCAATCAATGTTTTAAGATGGTGTAGATAAGATAATGAAATTCAAAAATTTCGATTAGTTTCAATCGCAGAAGGCTGGTTTACTTTTGCTAAAAATGTTAGTACGCCATGATTATTTTATTAAAGACGAGCAGAAGATAGCATAAATATTTATATTTCATAAATTTTTGAGTTACAAACTTATTGATTAAAACAATATAAAATATAAATTCTAATGTTATTTAGAACATTTTTGTAACTAATTTTGTAAACTTTTTGTAAACTCCCTAATTTCCGGTGTAGACACTTTCTTTGCTATATTTAACGTTGATGCACAGATAATAACAATTCAGATAATAATGTTCGTAATTGAAAACAATAAATGTTTACTTCAGTCTCAAACACATTGCTTATACTATGCAAACTATATGCGAGTTTTTATTTCTAGATCTGATTCTTTACGAAACAGGCGACCATCTATCAGCTGCAGCTACTAAATTTGTACCTACGGTGTATCTGCACAGCAAAGGAAACCTGCTTTCATTAAATTAAACTGAGCCGCTGAAGTATGCGAGAAACTTGATTGTCTTGAGAGTATCAAATCTCGCATGGTGCGATTCACACCCGCTTTTGAGAGGTACATGATTATTTTTAACTAGCCGCCTTTGGCGACCAGTCGGTTCGCCAGTATTAATGCTCTCTAATATTTTATGTAGCTGTGTCTCATAACAGGTTTTTCACCAAAACATTTTTAAACCAAACAAATTTTGATAATCATATAATTCATTTATAGTATTATTTATTATTATTTTCTTCAGATGATCTGTTCACTGTACTACTCACATTTCTCTTTCTATCCGAGCAATGATTGTCCCGGAAATGATATTTTACTTAAATGGTGGAGGGACGGGTCTAAAATTCTACGTTTTTATAGAATAATGATATTCAAATTTTCATAAATGTAAACACACTAAACAAATAAAGAACAATTGGTTTTCAAGAGTTGCGAAAGTTTAAAAACAGCTTGGAAAATGCCGCGCACAAAGGAAATAATGGTGACACACACACACACCCTTCTTTTCTTTTTCTATCCTTTTTTCTTCACTACTTTTCTTTCTAAAACCCTTTTTTCCCTTTGTTATTCTTTTTTTTCTTCCCTGCCCAGACTTCATTTTGAGCAGACGTAAATTAAATATCCATACAGACTAATAATAAAAACAACTATTTTCTTTCTTTTTTAAACATCCCGTTATCAATAAATGAAAACCAACAGACTTCGCGTATTTCTTTCTACACAAATCAAAATTTATTACTTCCTGCTATCTTACTCAGTTGGTGTGGGGGAAAGAAATGAAGATTTTAGGCGGGAAAGTAAGAAAAGTGTCGTTTTATCTATTTTCATCTCAGTTTTTTCATTTTTTCTCTCCATAAGAACCATCCTCATGTCTTAACGAAAATATTAAAAAAAATTAGCCTAATCGGTCGCGCAGTTTTCCAGTTTTGCGCTTACCAACGCATTTCGAGATCCATTTTTATTATAATAGATGGGTCCCCTCATTTTTAAATTATTGGAAAAAAGACCCGATAATAGAGCCCATGCCCCATCTTCTACACAGCCGCATCTCGAACAGCCACTCGACGGAGTTTTCGCACACAGTATCGAATACGAATGAGGACGAATCCATCGATCATGAACTGGGAACGAACAAGTGAACTTGAGCGTACTGCAAAATTCGCAGGAAGTGTTTAAATCCTCGAAAATAATTTTACGCGACTTCAGTAAAGTGGTTTGAATCAGACAGTTTAATACCTACCTTATCATAAATATTTTTGAAACAATACATTCTGTTTAGAGTTTATATCTTTTTTCATTCGTTTTAACTTTCGAAGTGTTTATTATATCACACTATACAGGCTCAAACTTGTGAAGTCTAAACTGCTTAAAGACGAATAAAAATATTCTGGGAAATCTAGAATATTTAGAGCACATCAAAATCCCATTAGCAAGAGGGGTCGAGTTTTTCCCACATCGAGCTGCACATCATTTACGGTTTCCTTACGTTACACAAACACATGTATCAGAACATTTGATTGATTAAAATTCGGTGCTCGATAAAAAATTCCACATTGCGCATGTTTGCTCATGTAATACGTTTAGTTGCTCACATTTCATTTTAAAATAAGTCCAGCAAAACTTAAAATTATAATTTTCGAGCTACCCTAAGCAAAAAATACACAAAACAAATTCTATGGAATAGCTTCGAAAAAGTAAACTCAGCTTGAACGATCCTTTATCTTACAAATGACATTCCGAAAGTTCGTGTCGAAAACGTAAATAAGGTCGCCCTGACTTTGAACTATTCCGCGCTTCTGCAAATTGGTGTTACATTGAATTCGCACGACTTACTGAAAGTGATTACTTAGTATAAGACGCAACTGGATCAATTTCGGGGGATATTTGATAATTAAAACCTGATGTAATAATAAGTAGATATGCAGAAGAATTATTACCAATCTTTAAAATATAACATAAATCAATAGATTTATTTGTAATTCCTGACTAAATTAACAATTCGTGTTTTTTTCTCCATTTATACAAAAATAAATAGCAAAAAATTAATAATCTCCCATGGTATGATATATTTGATCAAAATCCCGATCATCGTATAACGGGCGATGACGGCAATTAAATAAACAAGCATGCCTGTAATATATACGCAGGCAAACTCGTGGGAGGTGTACCATAAGAAAAACTATCTTGAAAATCGCAGATTCAGTGCACTGGAGTCATTCTCATTCACCCACATGTGAACGGCATCAAACTCTGCAGCATCAGATGCTCTTCTGGATAATCCAATAAAGCAGGGAGTGTAATCGTGCCGCAGAAACCGTTCTCTGCAGGGACGTGCCGTAAATGGCTAGTAAATCTGTCGATACGCGGGCCCCAATGACATGTGGAGTGGGGACGAGGGCTTTATGACCTTTTAAACTGCAGTAAAAGTAGAAACGATTAAAATCGATTATTGAAAATGGTATCGAGCCATGACTGCGACTTCCAGGCATGCTTTCCATTACGAAATTACGACATTAGAAATCCCACTCTATTGAAAAGGGATGTAGAGTGAATTAAAATCGAGAAGCGCTCTCTCGCAATGAGGGCGAAATCTTGCAATTCCTTGCACAATCCCAATGACACTTATTGAACAATTTAGATAAAGGATTTACCTTTCTTACATACACAAAAAAGAAACGGCAATCGCCAAAAGGAAACAATTGATCTTTATTATCTTTCTCCAAATTCTTTACATTATATATATATATATATATATATATATAAAAAAATATAAAGAAATATATTAAAGCTTTGAGAGCATATAGAATCGTGGTTGAAATCATGGAGAAGACAGGTTGAATTTTTAAATTCGTTTTATTCCATCACGGGAGCAGGCATTATTTACAAAAGTACGAGCAAGGCGCGTCTGCACACAGTGCAATAGAAAAGCAAAAGTGCAAAGAAGAGCAGGATAACATTATCCCTGAACTTAAATACCGTAAAATTTTGATATGGAGAATATTTTTTTAGCCCTTATAAAATCATATTTCGATGGGGATTTCCATGGCACACGCATAAGAGGCAAGGGAAACACAGGGATCTTTTTGAAGGGATGTGCTTATCTGGAAAGTCGCAGGCGTTTAGATGTTTGTGAAATTTTACGCTGCTTCTGTTGAATTAATTAACTAGAAACAGTGGAATGGATCAGAAAAGGGTATAGAATGATATTAATATGGGCTAAATTAAGATAGAGCTTTGGAAATTAATTGGGGTTTAATTATATATATATATATATATATATATATATATATATATATATATATACAAATTCTAATTGTTGTGAATAAGATAACTGAAAAGCACAAAGGGGCGAAAGTACGCTTTCTTTCCTGCTTTCAGCGAAAACATAAGATTTCCATCAAAATCTTTCTATGAAACTATGAAGTATGTGTACAACTGATTTCAGTAGCTGGAACCTGAAATAAGCCAATTAAATGAAATATGGCATATTAATACTCTTATGGAATAACTTATTTTGAATGTAATCCGTCAAAGATTTGGCTATTTGCCGATTTGTCTATTGACTAGGGAAATAAAATTAGAATTTAGAAACAAAAGTCCAGATATCTATCTCTATAGATTGGTAATATATGTAAAGCAAAAAAAAAAAAAAGAAAGGAAAGGATATTTTAGTTACGTTAAAGATAGGCTTATTTTCAAAGCAAAATTGTTTATTCGACAGCAGAAAAACTTCTTGCAGCATAGAAAAATTTATCTCTAAAAAAACAGAGGGTGAGGGCTCAAATTCACAGCATTTTTCATAAATATTTAGTAAACATTGGGGGAAACATTTCAATAAATAAAACCCAAGCGTGAAGATGAACCCGAGATAAAGTTCAGACGATACAAACACACTCACGCAGAAAAAGGAAAATCGTATTCGTTCACAAATTAAGGAGAATATCAAGAAATACAGCGACGGCAATATTATCAAAGTAGAATTTAAATTTTGTCACGTTCTTCTTTAGAAAAGTGAAATGAGCCCTTCTAAAATGTGTAAAAATATTGTCAAGATTCATCAAGAATCTTACAGAGGATATTAATAGAAAAAACTGCCTTTTGATTAGAAATTTGAATAATTGTAAATAAAGTCCCAAATCCAATTTTGGATAAACATCAAATGAATGAATTAGTTCACCAGATGTAATAAATTTGAACCATGGGCATTTGTAAGTGGGTCTTTCAATGATTTTGATTCTGCTAGCGCTATTTGTCTTTAACACAAAGTTGCACCAGTAAAGAAGCCTTGGAGAGCTGTAATTAAATAAAAAGATAATTGTATCTTACTAGTTGATAATGATGTATAATTTTTGCTATGAGTATGTATTCTTTTGAAGTTTAAATATCTACCAATAATTTTTGTGTACATACAGTGAGGGAGAGGCGATCCATTCACGTGTTTTTATTGTCATGAATTCTGTATATTGCGTTACAAAATATATTTGATTATAGACATCACAGCACAGATGCTCTATACGAAAATCATTCATTTCTCAACTTTTGAATTTAGTAGGTCCAAGAAGACAGGTTTAAATGTCTAAGTTACAAAGCAGTAGAGGAACCATATAGTAAATGTCGGCTGGATATCACATTATTATATTTATCGTGATATAAGGTAAGTTAAGTGGCGAGTAATAACAATCTAATTTGTGCATGGTCGCAGTGCTACGGGCTTTGAGTTACTTCATGTTTTAGAGAAAATAAAGTATTATTATTATTATAATTTACGCCATAAATGCAATTGAGTGTTATTTTGTAATTAAAAACAAAAGTTGTACGCATCAAAAAATATTGGCTGCTCCTTCAACTTAAAATTAATAAAATGTTATCTTCATTCAAGAATTAATTGTTAATTAAATTTTAATTAATAATTTTTTGTAATAAATTAACATCAAGAACGAAATCAAGCATCAAATGAATAAATAATAGAACGATTGTAATTTTTTTCAACTTTATAAAAATTTTAGGCCCATGTACTCAGGCACCTTTACAGAGAAGGTCGGCTCTGCATACTAATAAACTTTAAAAATGTTACTTATGTGTGTATTCTAAGCCCTGCGCCCATTTTAAAACATCCACCGTAACCTAATTTCGCGCAGTTCAACTGCTAAATTTCATTTATCCAACACCCTTGACGTGCAGCAAACTGCAATTCATATTCTTCCCTGCTGTTTTACCTCGTCCGGAGAGCGAACCCTACTGACGCTGCAACTTTCAGCGCAAATACATTTTGATACCTCCTGATTCTGCTAACAACGTTTTGCTAATCCGTTCCGGACAGTTGCAACTCCGAACATTGCAACTCTGCAGCGACTCTTCGCTGTTGTAAGCCAGTACCCGAGAGATAAAAAAGTGGTTGCCCCCTTCTTTCTATATTTCATCCTTCTTAAAACGAAGAAAAACAATAAAGTTTTTATTTCGCTCCGAAATAAACCCCTCTTTTTCCGAAGCTGGCACAAAATCCTCCAAAAAGAGGATTTTCGTTCCCATCGATTGGACGAGGAAAAGCTGAATATACTGCGCATGCCCGGTAGAAATATGAATGCTCGCTTTAAAAAAGGCCCAACTTTGATACAAGCAGACATTGAACATCGGTCAGTTACTGAGTAATTCTGTAAAAATGTTTAAGTTATCAGTTTAAATTTTAAGTTATGGAGTTTTTGAGGGCTTTGGATTAAACGCAGCAAAATTTCATTATCTAATAATAGTTTTAGATATAATACATGAAGTAAGGGAAGTGTTTGTAGGTGTACTTATATTAGATCTCTCTTTTCAAGCGATACGAAGGCGGTTTTGCGAACGGTATTACAACTGTAAACAGATAACGAGGACGATAATGTGCTTCTAAACTGGTGGAAGATATTCCTCGACGAATTTAGTGTTTATCAAATAAGTTCACACAGCCATTCTTGGGGTGAAATTGGATTTCGAACCTTCAAAGCCGAGGTGTTTTTTTTATCGGAGCACATGGATGCGTGCTTCTAAGAATGCACGATGCTGTTTGGTCTGGAGTCGGTGAGCGGAGAAGTGAAAAATCAAGAAGATTAGTTGTTCCGTTACCAGGGATGGGATATAAATTAGTATCATGATAAGCGTGTTCCGTAAAGAAGGATTTCATTCTTTTAGCAATTAGAAATTATGATTTCCTTGATGTCCAATTGCAAAAATCCACTGAAAGGAGAATACTTGTTCGTGTATTACTCAGTACCTGCCCGATGGCCAATCTCTGTTATGGAGATTTCATAGTAAAAAAAAAAGATATTCATAGGAAAGCACCATTTTTAGCAATATTTCATTATCTTCAGTTAAATATTTTCTAATAAAAAGGTTTTTATGGTGTGTATTGAATATAAAGTTAAATATGAAAATTAAGAAACGGTACTTTATATCGTAATCTTTAACAATGCTTCAAATAATAAATATTAGGAACATTTTCTCAACCAATGGAAACGAGGGTTTGAGTGACCTTAGAACTAAATAAAAAAACAAATATTTGAATATTTTATTCCTTATTTAATTTTTTTGTCTTTTATTAAATTTGAAATACAATACTTCAACAAAACTTTATTATATTTCTCATATCGTTTAGTGTAAAAGTAAAAATTATTTAGATTCTTTCTAATAAAGTTATAAGACACTCATTATCTAATTTAATTTTTAGCATAATTATTTAATTATTATTTTCATTTCAAAATTTAGTTGTTTCATGTTTGTAAAGATCGGATCTTGAAATCGCATTTTCTCTCCTTTTTGACATTCTATAGATTTTAAATTTTAAACTATTGGGTGTTTAATTTTACATTTTTAAATTTTAAGTTTCAATTCCCCAATTCAATTTAATTAAATTACAATTTCGTGTTGGTTATGTTTTTTGAAAGTAATTATATTATATTATAATTACTTTTATATATTTATATAACATAAAATATATATATATATATATATATATATATATAAACGTTTCATAATATTTATAATGGCAAATTATGAATTGAAAACTTAAAAATAAGCAGAAACGATTACAATTAAAAAAATAAATTAGTTTATCACGATAAATGAAGTGTTTTAAAACCTATTTTTCATTAAATTAATCAAATTAAAATTCCAATTAATTTCAAATAAATCGCACAACGACAGTAAAAAAGTAAGAGAATGAAAACTACAGTGTAAAAAAAAAATGTAATGAAAGAAGAATAAACGAAATAAGAATATTACTATAAACAGATTTTATCGGGAATTTCATAACAGAATAGCTATTATCAATTAGTTTTTCTAATTCTGAAAAAATTTGGCGTAAATTCAATAATAAATTATGGATAAACAAGTAATATAAAAACAATTTTTCTAAATCAATTCCTACTTAGGTTAACAAAGAAATTTTTTATTTTAGTTACTTTTTATTACATAATTACAATTAATATAAATATGTATATAAATAGGACAAAATCACAATATTAAGCGGCAAAATAGAAAGCGAATTGCCATGAATTTTTCCATTCTCTTTTCTATATATTCTGTTCGAACTCGCAGCTCAAAGGATGCGAACCCAACGCTATACAAACCAGGCTATTTCGGCCTAACAATTATAATTAAAGCAAATAATTGATCAAAAAATTATACTAGCGTTAAATTTTCAAAGCAAATTGTGGCAACGCAAAATGCAATAATTTTCTACATCAGTTGGGGTCACCGATACAGATTAGAAATTTCTAATTTTCTTTATTCTGCATTATTTTTATTGGAAAGTACTTCAAAATTAATCTAAAAAATCGATTAATCAACAACGTTTAGTTTTAAATGCATCAAACAATATGAAAAACAGAATTGTTTAAAATAATCGGCCGAGAATATGTTAAGCCTAACCTCATTAGTGTCGGGAAAAAACAAAGTGAATTTGTTACTCATTTAATGTTGGGGAGATAAAGATTTTTAGCGAAAAAGTTAGTTTTTAATTAATTAAAAATTAATGAATTAATAATGGAAAATACTTTATTAGCGTCAAATGTCATTCACTACAAGTTAAATTTTTTTTTTCATGAACTTGATTGGATGAATAGAAAGGAGAGTGTGAGCAAATAGTAGGAATTGGAAAACTTGAAAACTGGTCATTATAATCTTATAAATAAATAAATAAATAAATGCTGAAGTTAATTTCTATAAAAAGTTACATTTGAATATTTAAGATTCAATTGTTCCACATAATTTCTCTCAACCTTCTGCAGGCATGCGCACTTCTGCAGTTTTTTTCTTTTCAGGCCTTTCTTTCAACAAAAAGGGATGTAGAATTCCTTCTCAGTCCAACACCTCTCAGAAATATGCGGAGGCAGACGATTTCTTTTTTCGGAAGAACAACGGGGACAAGGTTTCGAACAAGATTTGAATAACACTCCTCACTCAAAGAAAGAGATTCGCTGATGAAGAATAGCCCCTGAAGAGGGTGCTCACTTCAACCTGCTGGAATTGAAAAGAATCTCTGCTGCAGGATCCGTGTCACAGGTTGCTTCGAAAAAGAGGGTGGAATTTTGAATAGAGTCACTCGATTTTCGAAAGAATAAGAGTCTGGGAGTTTTATTGGATTAGTCGAGGTACGTATTTCTGGGATGATCAATTAATAAGGAATAATTTTTTAAGCAAAGAGAGAGGATTCTCGAAAATCGATTGGGTCAACTTTTAATGGAAGGACCCTTAAGATTTTGGTTTGGATCAGTGTTAAAAGTATTTAATTATTTCCACGCAGGCAAAGAAAAAAAATCCGTAATATAAGTTGGCCTACATTTTTTTTTTGCACATTTTTAACTGAATTTATTTGTTTCATATTTGTATAGGATTTAATGTGCTTTAAAATGTTGCACATTAGTGATTACAGATAAAAAATATTTGCAGATTTAATTTATTACTTTTAATTAGTTTTCGATGTCGAAGTTTGGGCTCCTTTCTATTGAATTTGGAAAAAAGGGGTTTCAGTAACTCCATAATATTTATAATAATAAATTACAAATTTGAATCGCAAAAGCAGAAAAAAAAGAATAAAAAGCAGATTTTTTAGCTCTTTTCTCTATTTTTAAAATCTATTCTGATAAATTTATTTCTTATCCAATTTCAAGTATTTTAACTTCCATATTACTAAAATATGCACGTTATCCTGCTCCTCTAAAGTTTGTTTTACGAAAGATTAGTTGATCCAAAGAAGATTATATATTAATTCACGCAGAGAAACAAACAATGCAACCTGTATTTACAAAAGGAGGAATAGAACTTTCTCCAGTATCCGGTTAGCAAATATCCGGTTTCCGTACTATCCGTCTTAATTTTCTTTTAACGTACTTAAAAAAAGGAAGACAAAACGTTTCATTGGCAACATTCTTAAGACATCGTTAGCGGCGTCTGCTAAGATCCTCCAACGTGTCATGTGCAAAATACGTCACAAGAATAGAACAGCGTTCTGCTCGTTGTTCATTGTCTCGTCAGTGTGAAATGAACCTCAATTGCTGCCGCTGTTCCTGATTATAACTGCAAAGTACGTAAAGGATTTTTAAACTGTTCTTGGAATGTGCTTAATGCTTTTTTTAATGAATTCCACAGGGAATTTTTATTAAATTGTGGAACAGTTTACACCCTTTAACTTATTTTTTCTCTAACAAATTCTTGAAACGTTCAGTGCAGCAGATATAAACTACCAATATAGAGTCATCTAATTTAATTTGACACGTTACAGGCAACTTCTTCTGTGCATCATTAAGCTGCTGCTGCCACGTTCACATTCTGCGTGGCCCGAGATAAATGGAGGGTTTAGTATTCTCCAAGAAGTAAGAAAATACATATCACAGCAGTACTTGTTTTGCGGTATTGGTAGACAAAGACAGGAATTTATAGAACTCCTGCTTATCCAGCCTTTTTGTTAACCGGCCTGCCTTTTAGTCACATCAGGTCGGATACTCATGTACTGCGCTTCTCTTAATTAAACATTTGGGGAAAAGAATGCATGTCGAATTTTATTTTCCTGTTTCCTTTCGGTTAAATTTTTCTCCGACAATCTTATCGGATACAAGGGGGAGGAAAGAAAAAAAAACAGTGGAGTTTATCGACAGTTATAATAATTATTTTCCCAATTTCATCTGTAAATAAACCTCACCTTAAACACGCTACTTGGACCAACACAAAGGCACACAGAAAAATTTGAATGCCCGGACAGCCTATGGTGAGTCCTAAGAGCCATCACTGGCCACGGGAGAACCCTTCCCTTGGGCAGTACGTCCGTCATCGACAGGAGCCAGACCCCCCCCCGTTTTCTGTACTCACCAGGGTGCTGACAATCTACCATCATACCGGAAGCTTCTCATTCTCAATGACGAGGTGCCCCCCCTCTCCTGCATTCATTTATGAAAAGCAGCTTTAAACTCAGTAAAATATAAAAGGACCTAGAAAAAATGTGGAATGAATACTGTGATCACATGATTTTATTTCTATGCAACTCAATCAATGATAAAACAAGAGATGTTTAAAGGATCACTAGCAAAGCCTTGATTTTAAAACAGCATAAGCCAGTGAAACTTAACTACAAGCAAGGATCATAAAGCTAAATTATCTTTTTATCTAAATATTTTTCTTTTATACAGTTTAATGTTTTATGCAGTGATAATTAATTTTAAAAAAGCCTTTGTAAACATTCAAAAATCAAAATTTTCAATATATTTAATATAGGAGCCCGTTATTCGTCTCCAGAAAGCCTCTGTATGTTAGAAAAAGAAAAAGTCGAGAAATACTTTGATATTGGAGATATTTGTACCATTTTATAGAGCCTTTATGATGAAGTCATATAAAAAACGTTTTATAATTGCGATTTTGATTATTTCCTCACTACAATTCGCGCATGCGTAGAACAGCAATATCTGTGCTTTGCAATTACCTGCGTATGTGTGAAAACTTCAAACTGCTCAAGCGCAAATAGCAAGAGGTATGCATATGAGATACATTTCTTCGTTTACGCCTGATTTTAAACAGCAACTCATAACTTATTACTACCAAAAAAAGGGAAATCCAATCTTGGTAGGACCACATTAAATTCCAAGACGCTTCATTTGTTGTGTGATAGTGAAAATGTAGTTTTAAATCGCATCACAATTACAGAAACAGAAGGCATCTCATTAGGAGCGACGTGTTCGCCCAGCCAATATAGTTTACTTAGAAATATTATGAAACAAGCTGATTTTTATTTTCATTTCAGATTATGATAATCTGATATGATAAAGTGTAAATAAAAAAATGTGTGGAACAATGATTACAGTGAATTATTTATTTGTTTTTAAATTTTAAAACAGAATTTCTATTGTAAATTTTTAGCAACTTGTTTTAACTTATTTTTATATTTTTAACAGTTTGAATGTTTCTGAATGTGCGCTATAAAAAATTGCTTCGCAGTTATTTTTCGATGTTTTATAAGTATATTTTTATGTTTGTTTAATGTTACGTGATATGTCCATGTCATACCGGATGGTGGCTGGAATTAAGTTTAAAGCTTACTTTTTATTCTTGGATATTATGTCATGGGTAAACCTAGCTTTTCAGATTTAAAGAAAACCTTTATCTTCCACCAAAGAAAAAAACACTCTTTGCTCCCAAATTTCTGGCTTGGTAATTAAAACATTAAAGGTGCAATTTCTTTTAAATTCATGTTCAGACATTTTTTTCTATGATTTATATTAATCCTGAATGCATACAATATAGAGTGAACTGTTAATTAAAAAACAAATGATAAAAAATGTCGTCTGCTATTTAAAAAGTGTTTTTTTTTCTTCGAAAATTTTAAATTTCTTATTCCCATTATATAATTTCCATAAAATATTTTACTTTTAACATGATTTTGTATCATGTTTTTAAAATGAATGCGTTCAGTTCCGATGGCTTCGGTCTTCAAATTCTATTTCGTAACTCTTTTATCAGCGATCGATCGATTTTATAAGATCTTGATTCCCCACGAATGCAACCAGCTGCTGGTGAATGTGAAAGATAAAAACATAGATTTTAAAATATGATGGCATATGTAGTAACAAGTTTTTAACCCTTTACACTTATAAAAGCAATTTGATACATAGTTATTTATTTAAAATAAGGACACTTATTTATTGCACCAAAGAAAGTATATATAATTATTTAAATTTAATTTTCCCGAATAATTAATCTACGCCTTTTTTATCACTGTAGGTATTCTTAACAATCAAAATCAACAATTTTACGCCTGTAGGTAGTTAACAATTTTAAGCCTGATGTAATTCTTAACAATCAAAATTTGAAAAATAAATAAAATGTCAAAATAATGCGCTGTCTTGAATGCTACATAAGAGGCACCATCCGAAACAAAGGGTTTATATAAATACTAAAAAATGCACTAATATAAGTAGATGTTTAAAATTCATATTTATTGCAAAATTCTTACTAGAAAAATGACGCTTATCGTAACAATCTAAACAGAAATCAATACTGAACCCTAAATGTAACTCTGAGCAACAGCGTGGTGATCTTAGCTCAACAGGGTGTTCTCAATCAATTTAATATTTTCTCCAGCTAAATAATTCATCAAAGCAAACAAGAAGTAACAAAACTAAAAAAAAAAAATGCAGCTGCAATTTGAGGATGGCATTGTTCCAGCTTTCCGGTTTCGTTGCCCGATTAATGTTCTTGATGCGTGTGATTTCTTGTACCATTTAACGCTCATGAATAAGAAAGCCCTGAATAATTTGCAAACGATTTCAATAACACCTTCTTTCACCGCTGAATTCACAAGTTCGTAGGGAGCGCCATTTGTTAGCTCGCTGTCATGACGGGCTGTCGAATGCCGCTGATTGGCTTCCCCAAATTAAGAGATATTCCTTCTAAGCTGTCAGGGAACCGTTTTCATTTTCAGAGAATAAGGGATGACTAATAAATTCAGTAGTTTCATGCAATCAGTAGTTTCAACCTATTAAATAAGTATTTATGAAAAGAATTTGATTTCCAGGAGATTCCGAAAGATTAATTCGATGCATAATATTTAAATCATGTTGTTGTTATTTATGGCACTTGCCATGGACAAGCCCTCTGCTGAAACAGCAGTAAATTTAAGCCGAAAGGAGCGTCTCTTGTTTTTGAAGTACAATCCCCACATTTGCTTGCACAGCCCCTTTTTACAAGGGGCACAGTCACACATCTTAAAGATGGCACACAGTAGAACAACCATGTCCGAACCGGGACCCCTAAAACACGAGGAAGACGCGCTACCTTTGTGCCAGAAAGTCGGCTATATTTAAATAATAAAATATGTAAATAATGCAATTATGTTGAAATGTTACTGAAAAAAGCATCTGAAAAATTCGATGGAATATGAAAGCTGATTTAAAAATTCATTTGAATCATAAATTAAAAAGTGTAAATAAATTGCTCCCAGGGGCAAACTGATCAACTGCGAGGGCCACAGTCATTTCCTCCAATGAAATTTCATCAAAAATTGGTGTTGCGGTAGGAAATTATTAAAGTTTTCCCATATAGACTACCTTCTATGAAAATTTAAGACACAGCAATTCTTAATGTTAAAGACCCCGTTCGAAAGGGCCTTTTTAATTCTCCAATAGGATATGGATTGCAAAATAAATCTCGTCAACTCCTTTTTTTTTATCAGTAACAGTACTATGTAGGAAAACCGGGGAATTTACTAGAGCGTTAGAAGTCAAGCATATACAATCAGTTCGATGTTACGATGATATAAAATAATAATTATATTTTAAATATTCCTTTTTTTCAGAGCTCAATTAGTTGTACAGATGAAAAAAATTTTGTGTTTAATATGCATGAAATAAATAAAGCGGAAAATCTTATGATGGTAGTTTAACTTTTCTTTGTTATTACTGAAGCTCGTATTCGATTTTTAAATAAATGAATGCTTTGAAAAATATTAAAATATTAAGGAATATAAGTTTTTTTAGAAGAATCAACACAACACGAAGAAATTGTATAAAAATTTGGGGCCAAAATGACCTCAAATGATCACACAAATGTGGCCTGCCATCCATAGAAAATATTATGGAAGAGTGAATACATTGAAACATTTTCGTCACATTTACAGGAATTAGTTTGTTACATTTGTGTAACAGTTTGGTGTGAAAATGTCGCTAACTCGATCATTCGTATACCAAATGTAAATGCCTGCGTACGAGAAATGATAGAATGTGAATAATCTAACATTTTTTTAGCTGTTTACAAAATTGTGCTCTATTTATTGAATCTTGGCGGATTATACAACTCAATATCATTCCCTCACGTTTTACATTTATTTCCCAGAGAAACTACACGAATGAGGGATTCCTTTAGAGCTCTTTGTTTAGAGCCAGACCCATTATCGTGCCTCGGGATTCAACATCAGGTGGTTAATGACGCCCGAATAAATGATATCGGATATGTGGCACTCATAAATTACATGCTCGCGGTTTAGCCGAGACGCCACGGGAGGATTTACTTCCCAGATATAATTAGCATCGGCCGAATAGCAGTTCTCAGCTGCGATCTTAATTGTATCATATTGTAGTTCTATAGCTCAAAGGTTGTTCGTACAATACATGATGCCTGACAAGTTTAAAGAATACCATTAAAAACTGTAACTTTAGCTGAAACTATAAATTAAATCTATACTATTTAACCCTTTAGGTACCACCTTATTTTACCATCTATTTTGCAACTTTATTTTCGCAACAGTAGCTATGTTTCTTTGTAGAACAATCCCAGGGAATCCAAGAAAAGAAATTAATGAATCGAATTGTCATCATTTAATTAATAATTAAACAATTTCAATACCTATTTTTAGCTTAAATTAACTACTCACTGTTTTAGTTACATTATCTGGGTTCTTTTGAATACCATCACAAAAATAGCCATTTTATGTAAATATAATTCAGCAGTAAATAAAGATTTAAAGTGGATATATTCTAAAACAATAATTTATAGAAATTATTGTTTTATTTCTATGCATTGCCAATAACGTTTCCGTTGCATCCATCGACGCAAGCACATTGCCCCGCCTCTCCCCTGTAATGCCCTCAAGCGGCCCACGTAAAAGTCTATCATTCCTACAAAAGGATCGATGTAGCAGCAGCATCGAAAGGCAAAGCTTAATGAAACTCTCGAATTTAAGAAATAAAATTATTTAAAATGCTGAAAAGATCCGTCATCGTTATTAGTACCACCTACTACTACTTCTTGTTTCAATCGTGCCGCTCCCTACATCCTTTTAAAAAATATCGATGATCGAATATGATAACTATCAACGAATTCATTACTTGCTGTCATACCGCCAGAATTAGGCCTACCGTCGCCTTGACATAAAAATTGGTCCGTCCATGCACCGGAGAAATAGCTTTGTAAAAAGTCGTTTTAATCAAAGAGGTTCCTTTAAAACTAAAATTAATATGATTGAAACCTTCACCAAAGTCTTCCGGTCTTCCAATGACTCCACAAAATATATTATTCAATTAATGACATTCTGTAAGGACTCAAGGAAACAAAGTTTGATTAATGTGCTCTACCTGATGATGTGGATTTAAAAGATGCTTTGGAAGTGATTCTTGAATTGGAAGATTTTGCTGAAGAAAGGTACGCTTTTTAATATTTATTTCCAAATATGAAAAAAGTAAGCAGAACGTTTGCACTATTCCAAAAGCAAATATCAAAACAGCCGATTTACCTTTGCTAACATTTAGTGGAAAATTTCAAGAATTTGAGCTCTTTAAATCTCAGTTTATGAATATTTGAAACAACCCATCATTGGATGAAACTCAAAAACTGATATATCAGAAATTTTTTTAAGAAACGAAACAGCATTAATTTAAAGCGATCAAGATAGTTTTGATTCTTTTTTGAATGTCTTAGAAAATAGATTTTATTATATATATATATATATATATATATATATATATATATATATATATAT
>JAOUZG010032936.1:7997545-8057943 GCA_026289955.1 Argiope argentata
ATATATATATATATATATATATATATATATATATATATATATATATAAACGAGCTTTAGTTGGCATGCGCATAATTCGAAATACTTTCAATTAATTTCTTAATGAAAATCCTACTGAAATTAGATCATTAATCGATGCTGTTAGAAATCATTAAATCTTTAATAAATCTAAAATTTGAATCTAATCCTTTATCAGATGCTATAATAATAAACCTGTTAAAAAGTAAAATTAATAAGGAATTATAAAGATTATTCTAAAAATTATTATTGAGTTACCAAGTTAGAACTCTTTTCTTTTTTAGAATAAAGATGCATGCAGCTAGAATCTGTTATTAAACCAGATTTCTCGACAAGAAATAACCCAATAAATCATTCTAATAAATACCAAGGTTCTTTTTTCTGTATTATGTTGACAGATATACTCGCCGTGCGGTTGTTTACTTTTGCGCAATCGTAAGTAATGGAGGCGCCAAAGTACGCTCTGATGATGTAAGATGCGAGGTGCAATAAAGTTTGTGGATTTTAATCGGAAGGATTCCTTAGTGTTTTATTTCTGAAGATGGAATTGTAAACAGCCTTCTGATGACAGCAAATCATTCTCCCATAATGGAGACCTGGATAACAATTTCATGAAATGGAAAAAAATTCTTCTACCTTTTTCCCAGCACAGTGCCGCTTCATACAACGTTCCGAAAGAGCTGGAAACTTAGTGAAAAATTTTACTGGCAGCAAATGCCAACATCTGTTCAAACTATTTTGGCAGCAATTGCACCAATAACTGTGGGGAAAGCTGCAGAAATCGTTGATCGAATCCTGAAAGTCAACTCATTGAATGCATGCCTATCATCTAATGCAATATCTTCAACCGGTGGAAATCGGAATTTTCAGGAAATCGAAAGACTTAATAGGAGAACTTTCGATTAAATGCAGAAGCAAGATTTCAGTCTTCCGAAGCAAGTCGCTCTCTTCCACGCAGCCGTTCATCTTCCCTTCCTAGAGACTCCACTGTATGTTGGTACCACAGGAAATTCCAAACCGCAGCAACGAAATGCATTACTCCATGAAATTGTTTTAAAATAACTCCACGAGCGAGGAATAAAGTCGCCTACCTCCTCGCAGCCTCATTTTCCACGTCGCTTATTTAACAAGGGCAGATCATCAAAAATATCTATCGTTATCGATACACTATCTCATATTAGTGTAATTTCTGCATTATTTGCCGAGAAAAAGAAACAGAATTGTATGCAGCAACTGTCGGCTGAGAACACATCTCCCATAAATGTATACAGTAAGAGACTTTTGTCTCTAGATTTGAAGTTAAGAAGAGTATTTCGGTGGCCATTTCTAATTGCAGCTGTTTCGGTACCTATAATAAGAACTTTTTTATTATTATAATTTTAATATTTCACCTGATTTTCGAAACAGACAATTAATAGATAATGCTATCAATTGTCTGTAGCTTGTATTGTCTGAAATTCATTCCATTAAACTTATTTCAGGCGAGAGTAGTTTTTTCACGATGTGTTCCTGAAATTGTTAAAACCCCTTTATATCAAAAACTCTGATCCACCGGTTTTTGACAAGCCTAGAGGATTAGCTATTGAAAAAAAAGAAGATACAAAGGCAGAATTTCAGCATATGCCTGATTTGGGGCATTTTAGACTCTCTAAAAGCAACTATGCATCTCCTTTACATATAGTACCCAAAAGTAATGATCGCAGTGAATGAGGTGTCCATAGTAGTTTAACGTGCCAAGAAACGATGTAACTAGTGAATAGTATTGAAAATTTTAAAATAACATCTACTCTACCTGGTAAAGGTTTTATTCCAGCCTCACAAAATTGGAATCCTAAAAATTCTAATGTTGGTACTCCTAATGTACCCTTAGAAGGATTAATAAACAATCCGCACTGATCCAAACGCTCGAAAAGTAAGCGCAAATGCTGTACATGTTCTTCCTCAGAAGAGGAAGCAACCAAAATATCGTCGATGGAAGCATATACAAAATTTAAACCTCTTGGAACTTCATCAACAAAATGATGGAAAACAGAGCCGGCATTGCAAAGGTCGAACTGCATTTCAAACTGCGTTGTCCAAATGGGGTGACTGTGGCAGTTTTATGAATATCATCTTCGCGAATAGGTATTTGATGATAAGCTTTTATTAAGATATGTGAGAATGTTTTTGCCAGGTAGCTCTGAAGTAAAATCTAAAATATTAGAAATAGAGTACTAGTCCTTTTTAGTTTAGGCATTCAAGGCACGATTTTTATGTTTCATCAGAATTTAGATTTTTTTTCAAAATTATAAATAATAATTCCTCACGCTTAAGAACTATGGAAATCCCATTCATTAAAGATTAATAAATAATCAAAAAACCGAATAGCCAACTTATAGAATGTTCTCTTTCAATTTTCTCCCCATCTTTTAAAAAATTAGTTATACTAAATTAATTTTAAAATATTACATTCAACGAACGAATTATAGATATTTTTATATGAAAAAAATTCTATGACTCATCTGCTTTCAAGCAAGACATTTAAGCAAATGCAGCACATAAAAAATTTTTATTTTCAAAAGACTTTCAATAAAATCTTTTGACATCATCAGTTGCAAAATCCCACTCATTTTGTCTACTCTGTAAATGTTTCAGATATTCTACTGTAATAAATAATAATTCAGTTTGTAATGATTCTTGTATTTGGTAATAAAATAATAGAAACAAATAATTTTCCCAGGAATTATTAATTTATAAAAGTCTTTATAAAACTAATTGAAGCTATTATTTTTCATTTTTTTCAGCTATAAATTATAAAACTATATTAGAATTCAAATATAATTGTATTGATCTATTTTTAAATTTTTCTCTATTTTCTTTCAAGTTAAAATATTACTAGGCCAAAATGCGAATATTTTCTTAAATGTAATATATATATATATCATTATCCAATCTAAGTGAAATTCCCCCTTCCAAAGAATAATAAAAATTCCTTTGTAGATATTTAACTTGCTTTCCTATAAGATAAAACATGCAAAAAAATTCTTAAGTGCAAACCAAATATTATTATATATATATATTATAAAAGAGAAAACATTGAATTTTTCTCTAATCATTGTAAACTATTAATAAGCACCATTAGGAGTAATTTTCATTCAGATAATTATTCTTATAATTTTCTAAACGATTTTAAACTGCCTTTACTACGTATATAAATTTTTTTTAAAAATGTGTTTCCTAAATACTTTCTATTAAAAGCGAATACTGTATAAATGTTCTTTTCCTAAATTATCTGCTCTGAATAATACTTTTTACGCCACGAGTTTGCAGATTTCATTCGATTCCTTTATTCTTCGGCAGATGGAATCACGATGGAATTTTATTTTTTTCCTCCCAAATAATTTGTTTCGTCTTTCGCTCTACAATGCTATTTTCCCCTTCCGTGCAACGATTCGTTTTCAGGGACTCGTTCATTCCTTCTCTGAGCTGTTGCCAGATCTCGACTGAAGCAACAAAAACATATCGAGCGTATGCGGATCTCTTTTTGGCGGACCTAGTCAGATCGATTAAAAAATCTTTTCAAGAACGGAGCTAAAAGGTTCAAAGTGAAAAAAAAAAATCTCACCCACTTCCAGAAAATATCGGTAGACATTTTGAAGAATGCAATCAAAAACATCAGGCCGTAAACGACTTACCTAGAAAGGGAAAAAAAAAATATTTAAAAATATGTGTTGATTACATTTACGAAGTTGCTTTTTTAAAATGAAATATAAATGAAAACTTTTTTAATATAGCTATAAGAAAGGGACATTATTTAAAAAAGGAATAAAAGATTTTTTTTTAAATAATTCAAATAGTAATTTCTGTACCCAGCAAAAAGATTTGCTTAACCGCAACATGTCAAAATGTAGAGCAAAGTGATTATTTGCTGTCATTGAACTCTGCTTGTTTCATATTACAAAGAGGGAAACGTGTGGGTGATTTTTTCCCTTTCATTTATTGATGTGCTGTAGTTTTCAAATTTTACAAGTTCTTTGTTCCCAATGACAATAAACTATTCTAATATTTTCGGAATTTTAATACCAAGTAATGTAATGATTCATTTAAATTTCATTCCTAGCACAAGGCACCATAAAAAATAAGCAATTCAGTGTTTGTGACTCAGTGTTTCTTTTAAATGGAAGTTTTATATGTTAGACTGCACAAATACGAAGCATAGCTCAGAAATATTAACACACAAATGACACGCAATCATATTTAAATGGGAACGTAATTAAGGATAATGACAAAGAGCAATTATTGAGCACGAGAACTAGGCTTTAAAATTCTGAAAGCTACAACGGCTTGTAATCAGTAGACTTATTTGGAATTACCGGGCATGATATGCATATACCAATGCATTCGTACCTACAACCTCCTAATTCTTTTAAGGAAGCTATATAGAATAAATCATAACAAAGTTTCGTGCTTCAAACATATCGCACCTATTTAATTTTCGATTCTGTAGCACATCTCGCGGGAAAAAGGAAGTCACGTCTTAGCATAGAGTTAAGCAGAGTTCACACGAGGCCAACTAGTGTGCGCAATAGAGAGTCACTTCCTACTTCAGGAAAATCATGTGATGACAACGGTACAATGGCGAATAGTTGGCTAGATTTGCCAACCATTTGCCCTTCTGTTCATGCGTCATTGCTGTTGCGTTCTGTTGGCCTGTCATGCGTAATTGCGTTAGTTATGAGACAGTAATGAAATGTGAATCCGTTCCATTCTGAAATTTAAGACGGGGGCCGTGTTTCTCGTCTGTATTAAAAGATTTAAATTGTCTACCGGCAAGATCAAGCTAAAATCATACAATTTTGTTTTTCAGTCAACACACTCGATTGTGTCTCGAAAACGCAATTTAAATATTTTAAGAAAACAAAATTTTTGAAACTAAATTTTGCATCGGAGCGCGCATTTTGCACAACACGGAGAAAAAGCGTCCACCCCTAATGCAATTCATAGGCAAGAAAAAATTCTCTGAAAACAGCTCAGAAAAAAAGACTTTTTTTAAAAAAAATATATCGGGAGGAATTTTGTCTGATACATAAAAGCATCTGTAATGGCATGCATTATAATTTAGATAAGCCGATATCGTTCGGGGAGTTGCATAACTGGATTCGGGCTCCTGTAGACGGGTAAACTTTGTGTCGAGTTGAGCACAGCGGGTGGATCGATCGTCGATCCAGATTTTCAATCCCAGACCGAACAGCTGCGTGGCGACAGTGCTGGTACAAGCTGGCAGGTGGAAGTAAATAAAATGGCACAACTTTTTGAACACCTTTTATAAAGAGTAAAAAAAAAGAACTTTGCAGAGCATTTATGTAAATGATAGTTCATATAAAACTAGCAGTATCCGCACAGCGTTGTCCGATGCATAATATCCGAGAAAGAAATATAAACTTTAAACAACTCCAGCCTCCCCCCCCCAATCACATGACATGGTTATGTCACGTGACATCAAACAAAATATATTTAAAAATCATCAAAAATAACTACAAAACAATTTTTTGTAGCACACATTTAGAAATATTTAGATTATCATAAAGGTAAAAATAACTTATGTTCATAAACAAAACAATTCACTAAAAATAAACAATAGAAAACTTGTTTTAAAATTCAAAACTATACAATAAAAGTCATTTTATCCACCGTTACACACTTGTTTTTCAGCTCTGTATATTATGATATGAAATTAAAATTCAGCTTGCTTCATTTTATCATTTTCTTTGTAAACTATACCGGCTTCGCTCCTAATGAGATTCATTCTGTCTCTGTTATTCAGTATGATTTAAAGAAAGACGTTTACTTCCCTCAATAGAAGACCCTCCTTTCCTAAATGTGGGCATTCTCTCGCTGATAGTCACTAGTTGAATATTTCTTTTCTCTACATTTCCATTATCAAGCAGCAAGCTAAGCATGTTAGTATTTGATGTGGTCCAGCCAAAGTTGGAATTTCATTTTTTGGACGTGATGATACACGAATCGCTGTTTAAAATCAGACATATCGCATATGCCTACCTCAGAGCTTTCTATTTGCGAATGCGTAGTTTGAGGTTTTTGCACACGTACGGATGAGTGCAAAGCACAAATACTGCTGCTTTACGCATGCGCGAATCGTAGTAGGAAAATAGTTCAAATAGTAATTATAGAACTCCTTTTTTATTTTTATGTGACTTCAATATAGTCAAAACTCTTTCCTAATAATTGTCTGCAAAATGGTACAACTATCTCCAATATCAGTTAAGTATATCTCGAATTTTTCAACTTAGACGCTTTCGGGAGACTCCATTTTATACTATATATGGATATACCAAAGGACAAATAAATAAAATGTTTGAGTAAAACACCTGGAAGCCTAAAATTGCTTTTAAAATTGTCAATATTATCATTTGCAAATTATTTGCCCTATTTGTATTGAAATTTAGATGATAATGCTTAGATAAATCCACTTCCAAGTTCTATTTACATTCATTCAAAATAAAAATACCAGATAAAATTTTTCATTCAAAAGTTTAAAATCTTCTTCCTAAATTAATTTTAAACTTAACCACCTCCCTTTAATATTATATACTTACTTATTTGATCCACTTATTATAATCGCTGAAGAGCGCGGCAAAATGAATTACATGAGAAAACAGCTCAAAGGAATCTTAGTGTAGTTGTATTTGTATAATTAACATAATGTTTTAAAATCCTGTCTGAAAATTTTTTATTTATTTAATACAGAACTTAATAATTCCGAATATCCAGAACTTATTGTAAATATAAAAAAACGCTCTAAATAATCAAGAATATTATCATGCCATGCTTATTTTCTTTTGAATAGCGATATCGTTTTCCGTCCGGTATCTTTGAAATACAACACCCGATGAAAATCATTTCAAACTATTTTCTGTTAATCTTCTGAAGGCAAATACTCTAAATGTATTTTCATCTTGAAAGAAAACTAACATTTTCCCTGGATTGCAAGCCTATTTGAGATAATGAACCTTGTAACTTCTCGATTCAATCACGCGTACTCGAAGCTGACCATTCTGTCAAAAAAGAAGCAAATCCTCTCAATAGCCGTGCATTGTTGAGAAATAATTAAGTTTAAGTAGGTTACAATTTCCACAAATAATTGAAGAATGAATTTGACTGATTTTGTTTAGTTATATTAACGCCCAGTTTTAAAACGACGCTGGGGTTATTTTGAGACGGACCTCGCAATCTTGCAACATGGATCAGATGACGAAGACGAAATCTGGGCTGACACGACCCTTCTCAAGACTAATACACCATCCCAGAGGGAAAACGTTTGGCCCGGTGGTTTGAGTGTGTATCAAGTCCGCTTACATGATGGTTCTTTGGGGAAATCGTATGGAACCTAAAGCTCTCCGGTTCCGAAGTCGAGACCTTACCACTGAGCTACCCTCTCCCCCTAATGAATTTGACTAAAAGTTACATGAAAATTTTAGATCAAAACAATAGATTTATATTAAATTTGGAAAGAAATCCATATATGGATGACCATCCTATAGCTACTGCACCCCTTTTTCCGTTGTAAAGCAGACACGTCATCATCATCATCAATGCTCTTGAAAATACAGTTTGTCAGATGTTTAACTGTTTGTTTTGTTTTGTTCAAAGTTTCAAAAGTATTTACAGTATAGATGTTCAATCTGAGTGTGGAATTTTATCCATCCTGCTCTCTTCATTTTGCTGTTACCCTGCAACCAATAGTTGAACAGATGAACTAATAGACTGATTTCCTCTGAACAAATTCTGCTCCAGGGAACTAGAATTCTTTCCTTAGTGTAAGATTTAAATGACTTTAATTGCTATATTCTTTTTTTTAATTAAAGTTATTGTTCATATTTAATAAAGAACTGGAGCTGGAAATTGTGTAGAATTTCTTCGATACTAGTCTTTCAAACACTTTTTGTTAGTAAATATGTTAGTTCTATTTTCGCCTCTTAGCGAATTTCAATTAGCGCGTCTATTAGTATTGTAGCTAACGAATTGTCATCCCAGAAAATGCCTTTCCTGACACTGACATCGCAATGTTAACCTTTGCCATGAATTCAACATTTTCACTGAATCTATCGCGTGACCCTTGGCAAGTGTTATGGCAATTAATCCTCGATATAAAGTGAATAATAAAGGCAAATCAAATTTTTGCTTTTGAAGCATTTTTCTTGATCGACTGAAGCACAGATCTACACTTGCAGCCAAAAAATCACATACTCAATATATAATGAACTCATTGCGTATTTGGCATATCGAGTTAACAGGTTTCTAATTGGCAGGTGGCCACCCTTTATTGAATTAAGCTCAAAATTTGATTTTCTTTGTAAAAGCGGTCAAAAACAATTGAGCTGGAGATGTGCCGAATTTCTGTACCTACAAATTAGACCGTCGATTCGCCAACAACGCGCTAACCAACCCAAATTTCATTTTGGTGGCAAAAATTCGTTCATACTTTTAAATACGTGGCAAATCAATTTCGGCGCGTAGTCGATCTATTGGCGACCGTTTTTTTTTTTTTATTCGGCGAAAATGATCGACAGTTAAATATGTAAGTAATCAAATTTCCTCCTTTTAGCTCAAAGCGTTTTTGAATTATTTTTGCCCGAAACAGACAAAAATAACACCAAAAAAGTTTTTCAAACTCGAAGAGATCTAAAATGCGGAGAAACGCCAAAAACGCGCGCTCGTACGTTGACGGTGTCGTTTGAGCACGCGAGAAAGTGAAAATATTACTAATTATAGGGAAATTCCTTTGAGACTCGGGCGACTTTCTCAGTTCTTTTTCATGCAATTTTTACATATTAACATTTGTACATGTGACCCTTATCGAGAAAAAGAAAAAAAAAATGGAATGGGAAGACGACTAGAAATAAATGGATGAGAAGGATGGACATTTTTACTCGCTTTCTTCTTTCCTGTGGTTCGTAGAAAATCCACCTCCAGTATTGAACCAGCTGTTCATTTTCCCAGACACGACGACTGCCCAGCTCTCTTTGATTAAAGAAGCCTTTTGTGAGTAGTTGTCCCCAGTCACATTCCAGCGTCAGATGAAACCCGCGAGTTCCTTCGTGAAATTAAATAATTCTTTCCTTTATCTAATGGTGGAATTTATGCTCTATCTCAGTTATCAAAAACACCATTTATCTCCGTAACTATAAACGCGAATAGGTGAAAGTGTCAGTTCTCTACCCTGGCATATGTGACATCTGGAGACTCGAAATTTCGCACAAAGCAAATTAGAAAGTGTGTTTCAGAAGGATGTTTCTAACATTGTTATTTGAGTTTCGCCCCCTTATAAATGAAGCAATATTTTGGCAATTTTCTTCGAAAATTGTGCAAGAAAATTTTTTAACATTAACTTAAGATTTCAGTTTTTTTGACAACTTAAGTTTAACTGCAGTGCATACTTTCTCCGATTTAACATTTAAAAATATTTTGCATATATTATTGTAAATATTGATCACAAATTGTTATTCAAGTTGTATTGCATTCATATTTAAGTCAATTTCTTCATTTCATCAAATCAGTAATTATTTTTACTTGCAACTAAAAAGTATGACTTAAAATGTGTTTTTTTTTCAGATGAAACAATTTTTTTTATCCATAACATCATTAAAAATGGTATTTTAAAAGCTTTTTTTATTTATTACTGTATTATAATATTTCTTGGTTACGTATAAAAATATTAAGGCATAGCTTAAATTTATTTCCAGATATCGTCAGTGTTAGGAAATGATATTAACAAGTAATCATTACAAATGGACCATTTAATGTTAATAAAATTGTTAGCAATTAAAGTACAGTATATCCGCCATGAATTCAAATTTCTAAAATTATCGCATATTAAGATGCATAAACGAAGCATCAGATGGAATTTGTCATTTAAAAAATATGTATAAATAGATACAGTTTTGAAAAAAGCAGAAAATACGAGAATCTTTTGAATCTCCCGTTATTCCTTGCAAATCCTTCCGCAAAAGTTAAGCTAAGTTTCGCTTAAAGAGGAGTTATTACGGTCAGCTACCGATACTCTTAAAAGTCAAGACACGCCGGAAAGCTGTATTGAGCGCTTTATACACGCTTTAAATATGACGTTTGAATAGAAATAATAAAAGCAAGTTAGATGATAGATATTTAAATTAATTCTTCTTGTGATTTAGAATATCTAAAACATTTATAGGATTTTTCCGTAATTTTTCCTGTTCAACAGTCCATTTCTTGCATCAATGTGCTAGTTAATTTTTGCAAGTTCATAACATTGTTTCTGAAGTCATGTTTTTTCGACCCGGATTTTTCTCTAAAGAAATTTTTTTTAACAGCAGCAAGGACTTCTTTTTTTTATTTCCTTGGGGCTGTAATAAATAAGCGACCGTAAATCCCAGGGCGTATCACTTCACGACATCTCAGGTTTTCTTCGTGTCCGCCCCATTTTCCTCGTCTTTATTGGATAGCTTTTATTCTTTTGAGATATAATTTTCGAAGCTGTCGTGTGTAACAAGCCTCCCGGGGGCAGGTTGCTCGCACAGCCAAGCAATTGTGGGCTAAGTAATGGGGCGTAATTTCCCATCGTTTCCTCGACCAGTCCGTGACATCCTAAGGGAATGAGAGGAGCCTGTTGATACACCTAATGGGTCTTTTTAGATTCGGCAGCCTTTTTGCATATTTGAAAAGTCCGGGATATTTGGGTAGCGGTGAAATAACTTCAATGAAGGACGAAGTTGATTAAATATATAACTAAAGTAGAAAATTATCGTTAATCAAAGAAAAGAAATAAAAAATCCGGCCTGATGACTTTCTTAAGGATTACCATCAGGCAGGGATTCCAAAAAAAGGGGGGATTTTTGGGGGGAGACTGCAGGGGGAGAACAAATAAGGAAAGTTTAGAGAACAGGTCTTAATTTTAGGTTTTTTTAAGCGAAAGCTAGCATTTTTTTAATACAATTCCTTTTTCAAATGATTCTTTAAAATATAAGTTTCATTAGAGTTAAGTTATATTCACTTATTAATAATTCTTAAACTGTCTCTTTCTAGCTTTCTCTAAAAAAATTTAAATTAAAACCTGTTCTCTAAACTACCCTTTGTTCCCAACTGTTAAATTTCGTAAAAAAATTTCATTACAATTCAGATTCAAGATTTTTAGCACTGGGAGTTATAATTACTATGCGGAAAAACATTTCTTTAAATTCTTGCTAATTCCTTAGTAAAATTAAAGAAGAAGATAACTTTATAATTAATAATAACAAAGAAATTTTGGATTTTCTAAAAGATAATAGCATTATTAATGTTATGATTTTGAAAATGTATTCACCAATCTGTCCCATGAAAAATTAATAAAGATTTGCCTTTTTATATATGAAGAATATTTAAACGAAGACATTACTACAAAAAATAACTGACTGGAATTAAGTAACTTTAATATTACCGAAAATTACATTTTTAATATAATTAATTTTTGTAAACAAACAGAGGGCATTCCAATGGGAACAGCTTTCTCGAGTGCTTTGGCTAAAAAAATGTTACACTACTATGAGAAAAAAAATTATTAAACATAATTTAAAAAACGGGGTGGTGGTGTTTTGATGATTTTTAATAAATGTAGATAATACTAATATAGTTACTAGTTGTTATCCAAAAGGGCTAATTTTAAACAAAACAAATTATGAATGGATTTTAAACAAGCAAATCTGGACTTAAAAATTAAAATTTCTAATAATAAAACACTAGTGGTTATCTATGACAAAAGAGACGATTTCAAATTTAAAATAATTAAATTTGAATCGTCAATTTTCATTCTAATCTGAGCTCTAAAATTTTCAAAAATCTAATTTTTTCACAATTCAATAGGATAAAAAGTATATGTAGTTTTAAAATGTCCTATATCGAAGCAACTAATAATCTCATAAAAAAAATTAACTAATAAGGAATTTCCTAGAAACTACTGCAACATTGAAATTTTAATTAAAGAAGAGCCGGCTCTCTTCTAATCCGTTGACACATATAACTAATACACTAGATGGCGCTAAAAATTCTATAATGAATAAACAGCGTTTGAAAGGAATGTACGAGTAACGATTCTGTTTTTGTAATAATTTTACCGGCTGCTGGTTTTATTCATTGCTATTTTTAATTTCTATTTTTTATAGGTTTAATAATTGACAGTTTATTATTGTGTGTTCTGCAATTTTTATATACTCTTATATTTATAAAATATGGTGCTTCTTTTAGACCTTATATTCGGGGATTTTTCGAGTCACAGTTGGGTTTATATTCAGACAACAGTCAAACCCTTTACAGACCTTTTACTTACTCTCTAGCATTTACTGTTCTAGAAATGATAGTATTCAAGATTAATATTCTATCTCGATTCAAGTTATGCTGGTCTGTCCAAATGGCATTTTTCAGAAAAGAAGGATTTTATTTTACTTAAGGTATGTCTAAAAGTAAAACTCTGGATGAAGATCATGTAGTTCTTCGTGCAATGGCTCATGAAGTTTAGGATTGGAATATATCGGCAAATTTTTACTTTGAAATAATCTTGACGCTGTCATTTTATATTGAAGAGTTCTGAAGAGACCGCTCGCATACCAACATGAAAATAACTTGGAAAATAAATCAAAATGATGATTTTTAAGCCAAATCAATCACATGTGTAACGCTTCATCTTTCTAATTTCTCTACAAGAAACTAAGGATCTTGTAATATGCAATCGTTTAGGAAAAACGTATCTTAAAAAGATCAAAAGATCACACAACAGATTTAGCAAAAACGCTCAATTCCCATCGAAGATTAGTAGTTCGCAACTATCGTTCAACAGGGCGTTCCCACAGATAGCAGAAGAAGGTTCCCCAGAAAGTTTTGGGGAGATGGTTCAAATACATTTGAGTGTCATCTTTTGTTAGCGGTAAAGCACTTTGGAACTTGTGAAGGTCGCAGCTTGTGATGCTACAGAGATTTCGGTTTTAGTTTCATACAGCCTTTCTTAGAAGAAAGAAATTTTTTTGCGAGCATCAGGCTTGTCCTTGACGTTTGCTATCGTTATTTATTGATTGGTAGAAAATAACGGTTTCTTTCCTTTTTTTTCGTTTTTGTCTTTATCCTTCATTTTTTTTTAATTGTAAAAAAAATCTCAAGCAATTGCAGCTAAAGGATTTTTTTCCTTTTTCAATAAAATCATTCGATTTGTGAGCGTTTTTTTAAATTCTCTAAAGTGCAGTTTTATCGCCATTGAAATGCGATTTTGGTTTAGATTTCCGAAGCATATTAGGCATCTCTCTTCAATTCATTCAAATGATAAGTCGAAACATTTGATATTGCATTAAAATTAAATTGGTTTAAATCTACTGTCAAAAGTTGCGAACTGATCAACTGGTATTCTTAAGTGAAACACAATTTTTCTTTTCTGCCTTGGAAAAATTCAAAATATTTTATTCCAACATGTGCAGAATTATGAAACTTAGCTGGAATGTGAGTTAGAATTTTATTGAAATGAAGAATCCGAAAAATCAACAAATGGTTGATCATTTTATTGTTAGTATTTATGATCCTTAATTGGATGATCGGTCAATTTCTGACGGATAGCAATAATGATTTCTAAAAGAAAATTAAGACATTGATAAAGAGAATACACAAATGTAGCAATCATGCAATGGATGTAAAATTATTTACAAAATTCTGTGTTTAAAAACATGAAATAAAAGTTAAACATAAATGTGTAAAAAGTGTATCATCAATAGTCAATACAGCTATGAAGCCATTAAACGTCTTATAATTATCAAAAGATTTTGTCAGAAAAATTGCCTCTCTTAATATCTACGCATTGAAAAAATTGTAAAATTTCGCTCTCCATTACTTATTTTTTTAAAACTTTCATTAACTATATTGACGATGCCACTCAATTTTGCAATTTATTCTTTTTATCACACGTCTATAACGATTTTAAGTACTTTAAACATCATATTATGCATAATATGAAAATAATTTTAAAACTTAATACAAAACCTTTTCATTCAGCTGGGAAAAAAAGTAAAATAAGAAAAGACAATTTTTTAATTTTTTTCTCTTTCTTACTGTTTGCTCAAAGAGTGTTTTCTCCGATTTTTCTCACCAATACCGTTGTAAAACACGGCTGAAAGCCATGATTAGTTTTTTTTTGTTAGCATCTCCTGATTCAACTTTTTAAGACTTTAAAAACGCAAATTATTCCTTTTAAACATTTCATGAATATTTTATCAGCTCCCGAATCACAAAAAATGATATGAAGTGACTTTTAACTTTAAAAACACATTTTCTTTCTCCCGATGATGATCTCTCTCTTTTTTTTATTAAAATCGAAATGGCCTCAGTAACTGAGGAGTTAATATCCGGTTCTGAATTTTTTAAAACAGAATTTTGTTCTCATTTCTTGTGCATTGATTGAATATTTAATTTTTTTTACATGCAAGACTGTTGGACTCTTATTTTTTAAAGTGAGTAGTTTTCGGTTTATATAGAATGTTCCTTTGCTTTGCGCATTCTCATACAATTTAAACATCAGATTCTCATGTTTTTCAGATACTCTTTTTTCAAGCAAGAAATGAAGAGTTGGATAAAAAGTGTTCTTAGTTTTTTTCTGGAAAAAATCTGTCAGTTCGATAATCATCAGATATGTATGGAAATCTTAAATGAGGAATTTAAAAATGATGGAGAGATGCATTGTCGATTTTCCAAATTAAAACGCAACTGAAATTGAAGTTAGATAATCACGATAGATAGTTTAGTTATATTAACATTCCCGTGTGAAAGCAACATTAGGGCTATTTTAGGACGGACCTCAAAATGCAACCACAGTCAGATGTTGAGAATAGGACCTGAGATGATACCTCACTCCTCTAACTTTAACGCCTTACCAGAGAGAGGAAGTCTCGTGATTGTTTCAAACCTATTTGAACTGGTTAATGACTTAATTCAGATAAACAATGACTTGAAAATAATAGTGTTCTCACATAACTTGAAACTTGCACTCGAAGATTTGATTTTCTTTCTTTTTTAATTTATTCTTCTGTACTACGCACTCTAATCATCTAAATATTTTACTTCTAGACTTTGAGGAACATTCACATTTTAAACTCCCAAGCCCGGGTCAATCAGTTTTTGGAACCATGCCTGTAAACATGATAATTTAAATATATATTGAATTAGATGGAAGAAACCCGCACCAAAACTGGATCAATGTACCCGAATCGTAAATTCCTATCAAATTTTCGACGTCAAAGAGTCCGTCCATTTTCTATCGTGCCAGCACAAAAACTCAACTACTTAGTTTTAGAAATTCTTCACGTGCGTTTAATTCACAATCGCAGTTAAGTTCTATGTTTTAATGCCACTCAATTTGTTTTTTGTGTACATGCGGACTAAAAAACAGAAAAGGAAAGAGAAAGAATAGTAAATCATTTGAGATAGGAGTCATGGTCCGTATTCAAGACAGTGCATCATTTATTTATTTTCTAACTTTGATTGTTAAAAAGACTTACGGAATGCTAAAAAAGTGTAAATTAATTTTTCGGGGAAATTCAACTTAAAATAACAATATATATTTATTTTTTGGAATAATGAATTGGCCCTTGTATAAGGCGAGTAATTTTGCCTCGAATTATTTTTACAAGTGAAAACGGTTAATATGTGTTTTTAAAATCGTAATAACACATCTATGCAATTGATTACCGTTAAAAGGTATTGCAGAAAAACAAAAAAATAAGTTTTGAAAACTACTACTACTGCTTGCAAAAACTTTTAAAATATTAAACTATTTATAATATTAATTATTTGATATTAAATAATATTAAATAATTAATCATTAACTGAAAAAATTAAAAGCAACTTATTTTTAACGAAATCAACAATTTCAGTTTCATATCGCATTTCTGCAAGTTTTATATGTTTGTTGTTGGTATACTGCCAGCATTCCAAGGGAAAGAAAACAATCAAATGCGAAAACGCCATTTTGCCGAATAAAAATTTGAGACGATAACAAAACTATTTTTCAAATAAATCATCTATTACGTCATAATTTCGCAGTATTCTTTCGTCATGTTCACTTAATTTTCTTTGTAACGCTAGTGCTAAAATAAATATTTTAGAAAGTGTTCATGTTATTTTATGACAATCTGAATGACATTTTGCATCCTCTATCGGGATGATTTTAATTAAAAAAATTCACATTAGAATTTTTTTCTAATTTCAAGTTTTATTAATTTTAACCTTTAAATCCAAGTTTAAGTTTTTAAAGCAAAATTCACCTTATGATATTAAATAAAATTTTGTATCGAATTAAGTTATATTAAGCTTTAATATCGGCAAAAGAAAAACGTAAAAATAGGAGAAAACAAAATCAAATAAAAAGAATTTTGAAATGTATGTTTCACGAGGAACCGGATATAATAACTCAGGATAGCTTTTAAACACACGAGATAACGATGCTTTTAAGAAACATTATAAAATAATTTAATTGTCGCTTTGTTTCACAATTATTTGCTGCATTATTTAAAAAAACGGAACAAAGTTCAATTCTGTATGGTGAACTTCATAAATCTAAGAATAATAAATTTCTAATTCTTCAAATATTTTGGGTTAATACAGTTTCATTGGTATCGTTACTAATAAAAGAAACTCAATTCGCTAAATTTGAAAATAGAAACTTTGACCTTCTTTGAATTTTTCAAATGTCAATATATATATATATATTCTTGATTTTTGATAGTTCTAGCATAATTATCGGATATAATTATGCTATAATTACCACCGAATATCCCACAAAACGGTTAAAAAGGGTTGACAGTTTTTTTTAATATTAGGAATTTTTTTATATGAGTCTAGTTTATATTAACGTCCCGTTTCTAAGCAACGCTATTATTATGTTTCTATTTTGAAACATAATTTTGAAACCTCATTATTTTGAATTGCGCTCAGATGGCGGGGATGACACCTGATCCGGCACCTCTGTCGGAGCTTCGACTCCTCACCGGTAGAAGGACGTTTGGATCCGGCACAATTAACCCTTTCGCGACGGTTGCCGTATATATACGGCAGTCACTTGATGCATCACAGCGGCTGACGCCGTATATATACGGCAGCCACTTTTTCGTCCACAGCGGCTGACGCCGTATATATACGGCAGCCACTTTTTGGTCCACAGAGGCTGACGCCGTATATATACGGCAGCCACTTTTTCGTCCACAGAGGCTGACGTCATCTAGATACGGCGGCGAAAACGTGGCGAAACGTGGCGAAGCATAGTCAGTCACTCTGTTGCGAAAAATAGCGAAGAGTGGCACAGGCGCGCCGTCGCGAAAGGGTTAACGCTCATTACACCCGCTTACACGTCGATTCTTCGGTGGAGCCGGATCTCAAATCTGCAACCCTCCGGTTCCGAAGCCGAATATCACGTTTAAAGTCTTCGTCTTTCGATAAACACTTCTCATGAGAGATCATAGTTCGAAGAAATATGTTCATAAAACACCAGAGTTGATGTGTAATTTGTAGCATGCTGACTTGCAGGATACCTAAATACGATGAAACATCGTGCACAGATTCATGCACAAAGTGAGCATGTTCTACTCTAAGTCTATGAAATTCATTAGGTGCAGAAGCTGAACAATGAAGAGAAAACTAACACATATGCAAAAGAAAGAAATCAAAATAAAATGCATGCATGAGTTCCATCAAGGCTTTGAAAAACTTATCATTGTGGGTGGCATGATTCCGGGTTTTGAATTAGAACCTTTGTGCTTCTAGAGAGGGTGTCAACCGAGAATTGCATTCTTAATGCTTAAGTCCATCCAGATATGATGCATTTTCTTCCGTATGCTTTCTAATGGACGTCGATAGAACATCATTGCACTGTGTTACCCTCAGAATAACCGCTAGTTCCAGCATTTACCTTAGACTCATATTTGAACTGTTTGGGAAGACTTACCCAATATAAAACTAATGAGCCAACTTTCTGAAAAATCCATTTAAAATTATAACAAGCTAAGATCAACAAACTAAGTTCCAGAATGCCTGTAATTTTCCCATACATTATCTCAATTTTTATTTCATTTACGTAATTTCTTTTAAGATATGCCATGTTTCATTTCCCCTTCCAAAAATAAATATTTTTTTCATTTATGATGCATTAATTTTTTTAAAACTTAAAGTTATCTGCTACATATATATCACGTGCATTTAATTCCACATAATAGCAAGCATCTTAGAAATAAGATTTTTAAAAAAAGTTTTGTTCGCGACTTTATCTTCCTTGATCCTCCCTTCATATTTGTGTTATGCTAATTCACGTCGCATTAATCTTCAAAATCTACTTTATCCAGGTTCAGAGACAATGCTCTAGTTTCCATGATCGCCACCCATTCTTTCAAGCCAGTAAATTTTCATGTTTATGATACAGTTGAAAATTCAACGTATTTATTTCCTTGGCGTCTTACCAAAAGCTTCCAGTTATGGAAAGTTGACATGGTTCGAATTTTGTTTGCGGTTTAGTATAATGCAAGTATCCATTCTCATTTTACTCCGGAACTTTAAATTGCAAAAGAACCCATCTCTAGTTTTTGTTTTTTGCCTTCGAGTTTCAAGGATGAATTCCTCTTTTTTTACTTACTTTGAGGAAGGCTTTAAGAATTCTAAAATAAAAAAGGATCAATATCGAATGCATCTTACGTTAAAATTTCTATCTCAGTTATAATAGTCTTAAATTGTAAAGATATTTTAAGAATCTTAATACGTCTAGCTTGAAACTTATTTGTATTCGTAGAATTTCTTTGATTTTCCTAGCAATGCAGCCAAGTATGGCAACGGCCCAGACTTTTAAGGCATTTGAATTCCACAAACAATCAGAGAAACGGTCGATGGCGCAGCTAGAAAGCATAAGATTTCCAGCAAATGTTTAACATTAGATCCTCAACCAAATGAATTCATGATAATCATTAGCTTTAAAAAAATTCTTCATTTGTTGAAATGATAAACCTTTTTTTAATAGTTAATTTAATCTCATAAATTAAAAATAAGGAAATAACCTAGTATTGATTAATAATTTTAATCCATCCTATTATATATATATATTTAAAAAATTATGATGTTTTATCATTTCGACATACCCTTTTAACACACTTGTTTTTTAATTGGCATGAAACAGTGTGTTTGCTCTCATGCGTGATATTGCTTTATGTTTATATAAAACTAAACGAATTTCACATCTTAAATATGATATCAGATTACCTGTAACAAAAATATAGATGGCAAGGGATAAACGAAGTAGCCACTAAAGTACAGAAATTTTCGGAGACATTCATGATTTTACTATCATTTACATATTCATAAATGAAGAATTCTGAAAATCAAATAAAACTTAATTGCATTTTACTTGTATTTAAGTTGAATCGTTCGTCTTAGTAATAATAAAGTTTTGAATTTTCATTTCAGTTACTTTATGATGTTCAAACCTTTATTGTAGTCACCATTTCAACTATGCCAGCATTTCTAGAACTTATATAGTGAATAAATAATTTAATTTTTATATTTATTATAGGTGGTTCTTCTTGGTCACAATTATTTATATATATATATATATATATATATATATATATATAAATATATTCAAATTCCCTAATAATTATATTAAGGAGCTGACAGAGTGCTATGTTTCTCAGCTCACAATTCATTGTTCTTTATTAGTGGCATATTAGAAGAAGTTCATTTCGAGCAATGTCTATGAACACTTCAGTTAAGATATTATTTCAACAATTTCTTTGATCAAATAAGCATTGGTAAAAGCATTATAATTTGTTTTATTCTTCTTTTTTAATAACCTTGTGCAAAATTCATATTATCCAAAAAGTGCACATTGAAATATCCGATCAAATATCTAAGAAATGGTTTAAGCCAATAAATTTGTTTCTTGATATTCTTTGAAACTTTTGAAAGTATAGTTGTTAAATTTTGTTTATGAGAATAAAAAAAATATTTACTTATGCTTTAAAAGCGATATGGAATTTAAAATATTCAAAGATTATTTCCACCCATCTCCACCGGAGTCAAATCATTTTTATACAAAATCTAATTTATGAATCGGAACTTTTAATCTAAGTACTATATATATTTTTTCAAAAAACAAACGACTATCACACTTTCTTTAAATATCTTTATATGAATTACCAAAATCAAAAGGCAGACATCGAAGAATTCCATCTTCTTTATCTGATAGCGGAAGACTGTTAAAGAGGAGCTGCTTCATTCAGTTGCTTAGAAAACTAAGAAATAAAAGGAAGGGAAATACAAATGCCAGGCCAGAATTATTACTATAGTTTATTTATTTATTCCGAAGAATTAATGGACTTCTATAATAATATGTTTAAGCTGTATATTCATGGCTTATTCCATTATCTTTTATTTATGGCGTTTTATAAACAATCTTTTTTCTTTAAAAGTCTAATTTTCACCAATTTGTAAGAACAGAAATAAAAGATGCTGAGACATTTTGAAAAAAAAAACATATAACCACCATGTTATTTGCTGATTAAAAGAGAATAAAAAATAGCTATTTTGAGAAAAATATATAAAAAAAAGCTGTTTTTAGAACACCCTTATCTAAAAATTCCAAAAAATGGAATCGCTATCCTTTTGCATTTTAGCAGGGCGTCCAGTGGCATCGTCTTTAATTAGAAAGAAATGGTCCCGCTCTCTGTTTACTCCGGAAGCAAGGAAAGGAAAGAAAGGAAGGGAGCTGCAACTTGTGGAATCGGAGGGGCAGATTGTTCCGGAAATGATTTGGCGTTGTTGCTTGGCGAAACCCTCCTGAATGAAAAGAAAGAGGACTACGGACCGGTAATTAGTTTTTTTCCCTCCAAAAATACTGCAGAGCAGCGGCAATTAAGAAAAGGATTCCGGAATTTAAAAATATTTTTCTTTCCTGGGAAGAACTCGGTGATGAGAAAAAGAGAAAAGAAGATGAAGCTGACGCATTGCGCCTCGTTCTGGAAAACTTCGCAGGACAATTCTATTCGACCGATGTTTTATTTCAGAAGTGATGCTCCGTGGAGATGCAAAATATTTTGCGGAACAAAGATAAAGTACAGTATACTTCCGAGCCGAATGTGGCTCAAGGGTAGGCCGGATAATAGATAGCCGAATAAGATGGATTCTATGAAATCCTTTCTTTACCTACAAGTACCAGAAAACAGTTTTTATACAAAACTCACTGCTTTAATACGCATTTGCTCACTTTTTATTGAAGCCCATTATTTTGCTCACTTCTTATACCCTCCATTTATCTCAAGCCACATAGAATGTAAAGTCAGTTGTGCCCCAATGAATTTATATAAGAGGTTATCGGTAACATGTATAAAAATAGAAGCCTCTGTGCTGGTAGTCTATATGATTCATTGCACGTTTCAAGAATTTATTAAAGAAAAAGTAAGTTGTCTCGGCGTGACTGATTTCGATACTTTTTTGATGCTTTCACAAAGATCTCAAAAGAATGTCAAAAACTATCAAAAAGAAAACCTTTATCTTAAGAAATAAAATGATATTTTATTATATATATTCCTCTCATGTAAAAAATCGATGACTAAGGCAGAAGATCGCAGAGCCTTTAATTAGAGTCCTGGCTAGTGAGGAGATACCTCGACGAATCTACCGACGGTAACCCAAAGAGAAGTTCTACATAGCGAATTCACAGGAATAAAAAGATTGGTAAAAAAATTTCCAACAGACAAATGATATTTTCACAAAGAATTTCCTATCAAAAAACAACTTTTACGATAAAGAAATTTACAAACAAAAACAAAGAAATCGAAAAATGAAAAACTCCACTGACCTAATTTTTTGTTAATCACTTCAACTTTTTTCAAAGTTAAGAAAATTCTTATACAGTTGAGCTGTCCCCCTTCCCCCAACCGTAAATCCACCAAAATGCCTTCATAAAAGTATATTCAGGTTTTATTTAATGGCTGTAAAGCGAATGCTTTAATCGATTCGAAATTGACAGCTTCCTCAGCCGCTTCAACATTAATAATTAGATAACGGATATTAATGTCACTCAGATGAGATTCCTTCAACTTCCAAACGATCTTAAACATTGGTGAGTCGAGAAACAAATCACCCTCAATCGAATACAAATCTCTATTTATTGTCATTTTTTTCAATTTAACAAACACTATTTTCAAAACAATCCTTTAATCTGCACGCATTAAGGATCCCTCGCTAATGGTAGGATCGCGGGTGCATCATCGGTTATGTCTAAAGAAGAAATTAGTTTTCGCCTTTCATTTCCGGATTTCTTCCAAAACATTATATTAAATGACTATTTAAATGGCCTGCCATTTCTTTTCCCTTTCATGAAATGAGGAATAGGATCATTTAGAATCTTAATTTTCACCAGATTTAATGAGAAAAATATGTTAATAATTATAAAAGGAACTACAGGATTTTTTAGCCCGTAATTGATGTGTTGGTTAAAAAAATATGGGGCACATAAATTGTTAACATTTTCCAAGCCGCGTAAATTAATAAAATTATTTCATTTATTATATAAAAGAATCCCTTTTTAATGAATTGGATGTTGATATTTTTTTTATAATCTTCAATTATTAAAGTTTTTAATAGCTGATAATTGAACAGCTTGCATGGTAAATACATCTATTTATGTATTAGGGTTTTTCCAATAAATAATTTAGGCTTCAAAAACGTACTGCTCATTCAAATCAAATTTTAAAATTTGATTCAGAAATTCACGTCAGATAAATCCGCGGGAGAGCTCCCGCATAGCAAATTTCCAATATGGTATCTCTTGTACTTCATTTCTAATGAATAAAGTAAATTGAGTTTGCCATTTTTGTTTCTTCTCTTAGTTTATTTTGTGTGCCAAATTTGATCACTCATTTGAATTTCAAACCACCAGACCAAATTTATTATATTTAGTTTTGTTTCAACTATTAATTACCACGTTCAAAAATAAAAAGGGCTGGTACTAAGATTTTCATCGAAATTTTATAGATATTAGGTAGATATCAATATGGTAATAAAAATACACTTTGCTCTTTACGTTTTTAAATTATTGTGCTTACAACCACAGATACGCAGAATTTTCATCAAATTTGATCCAAAATTGGATAGAAATCAGTAAATTTGATGGAAATACCACATGATACATTTGTGGCTCAAGTTTTAGAATGATCACATTCTTCTATAATTCAGGTAATCCGAAAGCGCGTGTTTTATACCCAGAGTAGTCTGAAAAGGGAAGATTTAACAAAATCCTATAATTGATTACAGTTACTTTCTACAATATGATTATGAATTCGGAATTCTTTCGTTTGTTAGTCGAGGTAGAAACAGCCCTTAGTAACGAACGGTGAAATTATTAACACGAATACACAGATGAAAGCATGCAATACATAAACAGTACAACAAGCAGTAGCCCACAAGTATTAATCAGTAGTAATAACAACAGCAGAACATAAAGCAGCCAGACAGGATTCAACAGGAGGAGCTATTCTCTACGATCTTTCCAAAGGCTTATATATCTTCTTTGTCTCTTCGCCTTTGCAGCCTCTAACTGCCGATTCACTACAACACGACTGGCAACTCCACGCACGATTCGACGCTGCTTCGTGCGTGGATAAACACTAGGATTTGGCACACAGCTCAATTCAGCAATAGGCTTGAGCTCCGTTGCACTGATACAAATATTCGCCGCTGACTCGCTTTGCGACTCTAAATCTTCCGGTGACTCTTTGAACGATTATTTTCCACTTAGACTGAAGGTTCTCGAATAATGAGACATGGCTCAGTTCCTATTGGCTTTATTTTTAAATTCTGGAAGATTGAAGCATTATCTATTTTCTCCCCAAAGCCACCAAATTTGTCACCAAATCGCTAAACGACTGCCAAGTCCTGAGATTGCTGACTCGGCATCCGATCAGCATCCAACAGATCTCGCCGTAAAGCGGAGTATTCAGCAATTGAACTAACAATGTTGCGAATAAACATTACAGTATTGTAACATTATGAAAGGAAAGTATACTTTTTTTTGTAAATTTTAGAGCATCAAAGGTATATTTAATCGCGTTACTCGGGATTCGCAATGCTTCACAAAGAGTTGCAATGGATTTCCTAAGCAACCTCTTGCGTATACTTGGGTCGGATGCTTATATCTCGCGTTTTCATCCTTCAAAATTTAATTCGCCCTTTCATTTGCATTCCAAAAATATCTTTTAGAGCTGAGATGTATCGGAATTCGATACATCTCAACAACCTCCTACTCCGAAACAAACTAGCATCCTCTCCCCCCCCCACACACAAGTTCTACGAATATATCGGAGGCGGAGGTTCAACCGACGCCGCCGATAAATCGATCACATGGTGATGCTCGATTTCTGGCGACCTCTCTCTGGGCATCAGTCCCCCTCCCCTCAATGAAAGGACACTTCCAGAAAGGAGGGGAAGTCTATGGCGTATTGATACAATTAAAAGGCAAAAGGAAGAGCTGGTAGAACTTCCAAAAATTTCGAGATTCGAAAATTACGTGAATAGATTGTATCCGTTTTATAAAAGAAGTTAGTTACTTCGAATTTGAGATCTTTTTTTTACACATAGGTACATTGAGATATTAAAAATAATATACACGCATGCAAAGAAATAATATACAAGCATGCTTTTTCGCAAAACTGTCTTTTTGCCTAGCTTTCATAATACAAAATTTCAAGTTCTATTGATTACATTTTTTCAATCGAAAATCCTATGCAAAACTCAAGAGATGCAGTGAGAAAAAAAGCTTATAAAAAAGCTTAACAAAAAAAAGCTTATACACAATTTGATAATCTTTATATATATGTACAGATTGAAGGTCGAGATACGAACCTGCGACTCTAGGGCCAGTAACCGAGTAACATATAATACAAAAGTCGAATTCGATATCGTAGAGTTATCTGGCTTATGAAACTAGCGCCACAGTACTCCCTCCACCAGTGAGACGGCGGAGGGACGAATGATTTTTATAGCACCAAGCGTTATGGCGAGTTGCTGCTTATTTGCGTCAAGTGAGTCTGACGACTTTGCTTTGCTTGCTTGCTTGTGTCAAGGGTGTCTGACGACTTTGCTTTGCTTGCTTGCGTCAAGTGAGTTTGACGACTTTGTTTTTGCTACAGGTAGATGGTACCACGACTGTTACAGGAGGTTGCATTGCCAAGGTCACCAATGTACCGACTGAGGGTGGCGGTACGAATCTGCGACGCTAAGGCCAGTTGTCGAGTACCATGACCATAACACAAAAGTCTACTTCTTTATAAGCCATATAACATCTGGCTTATGAAGCTAGCGAAGATTTACATATATATAAATCTTCTGTGCAATTGCATGTGACTGTACTCCACCTGAACGGCTGGGCCGATTTGATGAAATTTTTTCTGTATATTCAAATGATTTCAAAAATAGTTTAGATTTACAAAATCCTTAATTAGAATTTAATTAATTAAAAATTAAGCGAAATTTAGACGTTCTATTGTGATAGCTTTATTATTTTTTAATGATAGTTTTTTTCCTACACATTAAAGTTTTATTTGTAATGAATTTTTTTAAAAAAATATTTCAACCATATTTTTTAACATTTTATTTCGTTCAAAGTAATAATTTAATCCGCACAAGCATGACAAACAATTATCTTTTATCAGTGTGTTGCCATAACGCAGACAAAAACTCTGAAGAAAAAACGAGTTACTTATTACTGCAAATTAAATCCAGAAAAATGTAATTTTCAGTACATAATTCTATGAAATAAAATAAATAAATATGATATTTTCTAAAAAACTGAAACGCAAGATGAAGTTTTCTATGATCGTTCATAGTATCTATATTATTAATTCAATAAATCAACTTCATGAAAGCAATCATGGTTTAATTCATACAGAATGTCCCTTCAAATCTGGACAAAATGGACAATTTGTAAATTTTTTGTAAACGGAATAAATATTGTTCAGGATTTAAATTAAAATTGTCTAAAGGAAATAAATAACATTTTATGCACTTTGAGTCCACAAATGCTCAGATGAATTACGAATTTAAAATATTTGATAATCTGTTCTATGAGTCATATTTAATAAAATATTTTTTGAGATACTAATATTTTAAATAGGAAAATTTGCACGGCAATGAACTCAACCAATTATTAAAACTGACTGTTTTATAAAAATTTGAATTTCACTATTTTATAAAAACGTACACTTTTTTACCTTTTCATCCGCCATTTAAGTAAAATACTAATTCTGGGATAATTAATGCCCGGAATTTCCTCTAGATTTTTAAATAAGTGTGTGTGTGTGCATTAGGCCTCTACAGACCAGACCACATGATTCAGAGGTACCAAACTAAGCATATATACCCTGGAGGTTGAAAATATATACGCCGGAGAGTTGCTTTTAAATTTTCAAATAATTAAAAATTAAACTAAATTTTGGCATTTTTTTTCACGATGAAATCAGAAAATCAGTCCTGTGAATAATATTTAACAAAATTTACTTTTGACTCTAATATCATAAATAAAAAAAGGATTTTCACTCCATTAAAGTACATCAATCGGTAAAGCTACCCAATTTATGAAAATTTCAATATTACTATTCTATGTAAATGGAAGATACTTCATCAACCGTCTCAAAGAAACCAATCGCCTTCTAAGATTTCTCATGAGTAATTGGCCTAGATTATGAAAATGTTGATTATTACGATAGTGTAATATTCAAAACTTAATAAATTGGTCAGATTTGATCACGAAAGATATAAAAATGATTTATTCAAAAGTTGGTGCTTCAAGAAGATTCGCAGAATTATTCCTTAAGACAAAAGGACAACCTGAAATGAAAACTTCATAATTTTTTGAAATAATATAAACCGAAAAATTAAAACATTATTGTTAACAGCAGAGTTGTTTGTAGAATGACTCTTTGAGATGTCATAAATTAGGAAAATTATTCTGTAGTACACACAAGACTTCAGTGAGGAAAGACTCTGCTTCCACTCTTCATATTTTTAAATTAAAGTCAAGCCTGGGTTGAGTAAAAAAATATTTTTATATTAATTACAGCTTGCACCGTTTTCACTTTAATTTAAAATTAAAAGTTAGTGGCACGAATAGAAAGAGAGAGAGATGAGTAGTATAATGAACAGAATATCTTAAGACCAACATAATAGTATGAGTGAATTATATAACTATGAAAATTTGGTTTTAAAATATTTTGCTGGGAAACCTGTTATGAGACCGATAACTATAATTTAATTAATTATATAAAATATTAATTAAAAATTTTAGCGAGCATTAATAGCTAACCAACTGGTCGCCAACGGCGGCTAGTATTATATAAAAGTGTAATGTAACTGTATCGTTCCTACTTTGAAATAACTGCTTAAAACTGTGTCTACTACATTAATTCTTATTTGAAATCGCCAACAGAGCATGCAATTGCAAAGATGCAAGATAGGCTCTTAGCACATCATTGATTCAGCTTGTGGATGCAATTTTGAATTAATTCTGTCCGCTTTACAATGAAGAACCAATTTTCAGCGAGACCGCTAGGAAGCTATTTCTTATGCATGTCCTTCAACAGAGTGCGTGGGTTTATTAATCCTTCATAAACACATTTATTCTTGCGTAATCTATCACCAATTCAGGTTTTGCTCAAAAGCTCAACTTCTGCTTCCCGGTTGCAGAATCATTTAATGGTTAATTCAGCTGTACATCATTAATATTATAAAGAAATTTTTTTAATATGTGCTTTATACAAAAAACGATTATATCAGTTTGCCTATCCTTATTCCTTAATATCTGTTAGCGTTTAAAGCTAGAAATAATCGTTTTCTCTTAAACCACTGAGTAAGTCTAAAGACCATAGATCAAAAACAGCATGAAATCCGAAAAAGAAATAAAAGCATCGATCTGAAGACTTATGGGAAAGCCGCTGCGAAACAATTCTTAAAACATTTAAACAAACAAACAAAGAGGGAAATGTCTTAAAAGGAGCGGGGGAAAATGAAAGAAAGGGAAGAGAAATTCCCCTTCGCCATGGCTGATCACCGAATTGAAAGAAAAGAAGAAAAAAAAATACATTTTCCCTCAAAGCCCTAATCTGCCACAAGCAGCCACCTAACTTTTATAGAGCACTGAGATGGAGGGAAAGTGGGAGGGAAAAACGACTACCCCCATATTCAAAGAGCAAAAATGTGCAATTAAAGAGTTGCTATTTACTTTCTTTTTCTGCTTGTTTGCTCACAGAGGGTTAAGTTAGAGAACGGACCGTCAGGTGTCCCTCGAAAACTGTTGTGGAATAGTAACTGCAGAATAAATATCGAATCTTTTCTCAAAAAAAAAAAAAAAAAAAAAAATGCAGGAATGCTACATTTATTCTTCCGTGCAAATTTTGTCGTTGATTTTTTTCATGAAAAACATCTGCTCCAATGAAAATTCATTAACAAAATAGTTATGGTTTCGGCCAGTTTAAGCCGATTATCATCTACCAAAGCTGAAAAAGAAAATTTATGTAAGAAATGATTAAAATTCTAACTTTTCGCCACAAACATAAAAAAATGCGACTGGAATAAAGGAATTATATTTAAGTATGCTTTATGTTTAAGTTCTCTTTAACATATTTGGTACAAGCAAAATAGATAAACTGAATGAACGGATATGGGAACAGAGAACATAAAAACAAACATGATTATTAAATTTTTGAGAAGTAAATCCCGAAATTTTTTAATACAAAATAAACCCCGAATCTTCAGTTACGTAGACGCTTAGAAATTATACAATATGCTAAAGAGCTTCTTCAGTTGTTTATTTGAAAAGTTATTAGATAATTCGGTCTATATAACTTATTCTTAAAATCGTCATGAAATATAACATGCCGTTTTCTACCGAAATAATTCTCTGGGTTTTAGCTAAGATGTTTGTAGATTCTGATTCCGTAATTCCTGCAAGGCAGTCCATAAATCCATGGTAGTGCAAAATGGTGGAGATCTCCTAAGGACAGCACTTTGCAAAGCGCCTCAGATAGGCTCGATAATGCTCATGCCATGAAAGGAAAAGAAATTCAGAAGAGTTCTCAAGCCACTCTACTGTAGACCTGTAAGGTGGTGCATTATCCCGTAGGAATTGTCCATGTCCGTCTCAATGCATACGGGACATGAATGGGTGAGGGTGGTTAGAAAGGATTTTAATGTATCTATGACCTGTAATGGTCGAGTCTAGACGTATGGTCCCCTTTCATACCAATTACGCACTCTCCATACTGTCACAGAGATTCCACCAACTTTAACTGTTCTTTCTAGGCATGGATCCATGGGGTTTTCTCCACACCTGTTCACTACCATCCTCTCGATACAATTGGAAATGTGACTCGTCAAACGAAACAACATTTTTTCAATCATTAAGAGTCCAATGGCGATGTTGGAGAGTTTTCTGCCGCAGAGGCAACGAGATGATTTGTGACGGCGAAAGCCCATATTAATTAGGGCACGTTGTACATTGCGTACGCTGACATTTGTTGATGGGTTGCAATTTGATGAAGTTTTGAATGTCTATCTTGTGGAACGATTCTTTTCATCCGTTGGTGATCCCATTCTGTCAAGGTCTTTTTCCAGCCGTCCCGCAGTTTGAGATGGGAAGTAATACCGGAAACCCTAATATTCGTGGTAAACCTATAAAATAATTGCGGCAAAAACTTAAATTTCACCTCTACTTCAGAAATGCTGTGCCTCGTCTCTCGTGCGCCAACGACACGTCACTTACCTCTTGACAACCTGCCATTGTAACAGCAAGAATCGATGTAATAGCCTTCCCAGATATCTATTGTCGTATATACGTACTATCGACCGAACTGCGTAACGTTGATTGGTTGAATACCAACATTATTTGCATACAATCTGCTATCCCAATGTTTCTGGCTCTTCAGTGTAATTTGAATAAATTACTATTTAATGTCGTGAATTTTTAACTGCCTAATTATTACGAAAAGGAAAAGCAGATTAAATGAGTAGTGTTATTTTAATCCGTTTCATGTGTTATTATTGAGAAATGAGGAAAAAAAGAAGAAAATGTAAAGAATAATAAACAGTTTTCAAAAGATTTTGATTATTAATATGCAAATAATTGTTCCATGTTTTTCACAACATGATGAAAACGGCAACCAGTAATTTTTTTCTTTGATTTTTTTCATTTCTTTTTTTTTTGGTTGATTTTCAGCCTCGAGAAATAACTCCAGGATATCATGGTTAATTCCTTTTATTTTTGTCTTTCTCAACTTTAACTTAATTATATTAATGTGCCGTTTTAAAACAACACAAGGGCTTTTTTTAGATAGACTTCGTAATTCTTAACCGCGATGAGATGGCAAGGACGACACCTGAGCTTGCCTTTGGACCTTGGCATCCCCTCTCCAAAATTCCACATCACACCAGATAGAGGGCATTTAGCCCCGACGGATTGAATGTGCTTCAGACCCGCTTACGCAATGGTTCTTCAGTGGAATCGGATATCGAATCTGAAATTCCCCGATTCCCAAGCCGAGATTTTACCACCTGACCATCACGGCATTTGTACCTTTCTCAAATGATACTATTTCGTAATTTAAAATTCCAAGAGAGTACTGTAGATGTGCAGGGTCGGTGACCACTATGTAACAATTTCAAACGTCAAAACATTCGACATACATAAATCGATTGCATACTATACTACTTATCATATGGGAACATACTTTTGTGGTCTATAAAACAAGAAATAAGATGAACCCCATTTCTATTCTTTACACGATCGATTTGTGAGTTTCTAATAAGTTTTACAGTACTTTAGTGATCTTTCTTTTTTTTGGAAGAATATGTTTTCTGTGACGTCCGGTCAGACGTTAACTGTAAAAGAAATTTCGTTCTTTCAGAGATCGAAGTTTTTGAGTGTTTATGAATATACTAGATAGAATGAATAGATAGTCAATTATTATAGATATTTTGAATTTGATCATGGCCATTTTTAAGTTTTAATTTTTTTAATATAATCTATAACAAGTAAATGTTTTAATTCGTTTAATATTTGGCAGTATGTATTTGTGTTACTTAAACCTGAAAAAAAATGTTCTTTTTTCCCAGCATATTTCCCTTTTCCCCCCAGCATACAAAAGACTCCTTGAATCTTATGCAAGACATATAAGTTAATATCATGAGATTTACTGAGATCACAGAAAATGAATTCAGCGGCGAGCCTTAAAGCACTCTTTGAACGATGACGCATCTCACCATTCTTTCACACAGACGAAACGCCCATGCAAGGAGGAAATCCAAACTAATCATTTGTGCCTTCCCTCCACAACCCAGCCTCCGAACTCCAAGGCAAAAGCAAACTGTAAAAGGAGTCCTAGCTTTAATTAAAATGGCACGCAGAGAAAAGGGAAGAAATCCCTTGCTCGGTTCACAGTCCTGCTAATTATGCAATAATTTTACATTTAGCAGCCATTATTAAATTCCGACGCCAACAGCAGAGGGGGGCTCCTTTCTTGAATTTCATGGACTGACGAAGGCAGAGAATTACAAATTTAATCATACTAGTAGGGCGCATGCTAATTGAGCTGTTTTTCGCGGCGCCCCTCATCAAAATAATAACTCTCTTAGATCGTTCGGAAAATGGTGTCTCTTATACTACGGAACAAATGGTTCAGCACTTCGTCAAGGCCATTTCTCATAGAAAGTGGCAATGATCTTCGAGGCTGCAGTGTGATGACGTCATTAAAATGAATCCAAGTTGAGGAATTTTTGAAAAATGATCGGAATAGCGGAACAACTTAGCTGAGGTATAGAATATTTTGAGGAAATTATGTTTTTCTACGTAAATATTATGCCATGGGAGGAGAAGTTTATTGTTGTTGTTGTTAATGGCACTGGCGCGCTGACGGCTGTCGGCGATTTTACCCAAATGATTGTTTTTGTATTAGCGCTAAGGCTAAGAGTACTACTTTGCTACTTAAATCGTCACTTTCGCTTGCACAGCTCCTTTTTACAGGGGGAATATTCACACAAGCCGCAGATAGCACACAGGAGAACAACCATGCCCTAATCAGGACTCGAACGCGGGAAGCCAAGATCACGAGAAAGACGCACTACCTCTGTTCCAGGATGCCAGAAGAAGTTTATACTTATATAAACTTATACTTTTCCATTTTTACACAATAGATGTGATCTAAAAAATTACGCAATAGATATACTCTAAAATTTTATTTAACAATGATATACGTTACAGTTCTAAGAAAATTTGTTTTGTAAGCGTTTAATTCATAAGTTTAGAGCAAGATTTGGGTCAGGATAGCCTGATTGGTAGGGCGTTGGACTCGTACTCTTTAAGTTACGAGTGCGAAACTTACAGGCCAAAAGATTCTCCGTGTGTATGGCGGCTGACGCTCGTTAAATCTGTTCGTGGTCGCAAAGTCCTCCATGTCGAAAATAATAACGCTAGGTGTACTGGGTCAGAGGTGATTGTTCTCTGTTCCAGGTCTAAATTACGATCTGAGATGAATGAATGAATATGCATGAATGAAGCCCACCCCCTAAAAAGAGTTGTGGCGTGTGTGTAGCTAAGTCGTACTCTTGGCTCTAGATGGCTCTACTTGTAATACAAGAGATGTATATCTCCGGCTTAAAATATGCTGATGTATCACCGTTGCTTGTCCTTGGCAAGTGCCATAAGTAACAGCAACAACAGAGCAAGATTTATAAAATATAGAGAAAATCTGATAAATTAATTCAATAAAAACAGTTTTTTTTTGAATACTTTTAAATACATTAAAAAGAGGAATTTAAAAAATATTTTTTACTTTAATTTATAATTCGTTACTAAAAATTCTGAACAAAAAAAAAAACTTCTGGAATATATATCACTAGTAAAGAATCACAATACAATTAAAACAACAAATTAGTTGATACTTTAATCTTTAAAAATATTCAAATATAATTGTCATTATGAGCTCACAAGCAAATCAGATTTCATAATTTTACCACATCAGAAATTGAGCAAAAAGGCAAGTATAAAATACCACTTTTAGAGCATAAAACAAGTTTTTTGGTAAAAGCGGTGTATTTGAGTTACGTAGAAGTAAAAAAAAAGCTTTAAAAACAAGAGCACAAATAAAAGACATTTTGAAACTAAGATTTAGCGGATAAATTGAGGTCTTCCAATTATAATATAATTAACCGGTTGACAAAAGACAGTATTTTGAGTTAAATCTACACCTTTTTTTAAAAAAAAGGCCTTACGCTTGATCGGGTTGCTTAAAAAATAAATACGCGTAATTGATCAAAATTACACTAATAAATAATGACTATCAACTATAAAAACATTTATTTTTGATTGATTAAAAATTTCACAGCATAAGAACCATTAATTGTCTTTTACGGTCAGCATCTTAATTGTGCTTTAAGAGAGCAGTAGTGTCACTGATAAATTTTCTAATTTTTTTTCACTGAGTCATTTTTTGGTATGTGTTGTTTTCTTTTCATACACAACATAACTAATAAAATTACACGATAGAAAAACTTAGAAAAATCTCTCCGAGAAGTGGTATCCATTTCAAACCACGTGATATTTAAGACCCCAATTATCTCAAGAGATGCCTGCAGTCTTAATTATCTTTAATTACTAAGCAGAGATTGATGCTGTAGTGCCCGAACTCTAATTATTGAATAAAAAATTAATATTCGTCATTTTTTTTTCATTAAGATGGATATATTTTCATTTTTCTGCCATGTATTTTGTCAAAATACAAATCCTTGTCGCATAAATAAGAATTGTGAGCTCTTCCCATTAATCTATTATCAGCTTTTTTGCGTAGAAGAACAGCTTTTTTGCGTCTTCTGAAGTGTTAATAACGTCATTTATTTGCTAGTCAGTTTCTTAAAAATAATCTTCAAACTCAGAATTAACACATTCTCCAGCTATAATTTGGTATATTAATATCCAGTGTGAAAGTTGTTTGGGAGCAAAGATCATTTTTGACAGTGGGCAAATAACACAGATGACACCTGAGTTGGCGCTCCGCTCAAAAATTATGCTTCACTTAAGCGGGTTTATGTACAACTTTCCACAGAAATGAAGATTTCAGATTGATACACAAGGCAGATTTTCCAGAGAATCGGTTCTCGAGTTTGAGACTATAGGATTAAGACACAAAATTATTCAAATATATATTTAAGTTTTATTAATAAACTATTTTATTAGAAAGGCTTTGGTTCGAGCTTTCACAGATATCATAGAATAAATGAGAAATTTTTGAGAAGAACCCTACTTTGAAGCAACACGACAGCTAATTTGGGATGACATATTTATGTTCAGATGCTGAAATGTATTGTTGTCTTTGTTTTTTCAGTTTTAATGGCACAAGGGTCAGACACGGCCATAATGCGCCAAACATGTGGTTAGAGATATGATTAAAAGGTAAACTTTTAAATGTGTGAATTGAAAAATGGTCTTAAAAGTATAAAATCTGGTTTAATAGGAACCATCAAATATATTATAAAAGCTATAAAATTTCAGATGTCAGGATAAAAACCAATGGTCTTCAAATATCTAAAAAGGTTGCAATGGGGGCGTTCTCCCACCAAGTCACAAATATTGGGGGGGACGATGAAAACGAAAAAAATGTAAACGATGGTAATTAAAAGAGTGACATTCTTTTTAAAGGGCGTGGTCGATGTGGAGTCGTGTCAATCTGACATCGAGTCCATGCACCGGAACACAATTGACCATGGTTTGAAGTTGGATTTAATGTTATTTAGTTTGAGATTTGAGAATTCTAGAGTGATTGCCATGGTAGGGTAGGTAGGAGGAATAACTCTCCTTTATATGAAAGTAAGGAATCGGTCGCTGCAATAAAGTAGGTGCTGCTTTTGCAGCAGCAGTAGCAGCAATTTCGTTTCCAACTATACCGACGTGACCAGGGGTTCAAAAGAATAAAATCTGAGAATTCCTGTCATTCAATGTTCATAAAAGGTGAAGTATATCCCAAACTAAAGGATTCTTAGAATTCTGAGGGCAGCTAAAAGAACATGAGCGCTCACACTGTCCGAGTATAAACAGAATATACGATCATATAAAATTGAAATTTTCTCAAGGACAAGTAAATTCATGTTTAACAGGAGTTTATCAAGCAACTACTAAAAGTTTCTTGAGCAATTACAACTAAGCAATCCACATGGCCAGTTGTTTTTGAACCACCAATAAAAATGGGACAGTATGATGAAAATCGATAATGACTTAAATACAGCTTTTGGAAAATAATTGGAGATGTAGTTGATTTATAATATTATAGAAAGAGGTTATGGTGGGGGATTTCGGGAATCTCCGAGGGTGGAATTGATAAATAATCTATGCTATTGATTTAGGCATCCAAAAATTTGAAATCATTCTCTTCGTCCATTCATAGAAAGGAAGGATGTTAGAAAGCCGCTTCGTATATAGTCTTGATAGTTCAAGAGGAATAGTTATATGGCGGATAGGAGTATAGGAGTATGACGCTAATTAAATAGAATTAGGTTACAAAATAGACACCGGTGGCGTTCGGTAACATATCCGTAAAGTAGAGTGATGTATCGTGTTCAAATGCCGTAAAACATTACAGCGAGCAGTTCCATACACTTCACGTCCATAATCAATACGTGAAAGTATAACAGAATGATAAATGCGATGTCCTGTCTGCACCCCATGATGTTGTTGCGAGGACTTTTAAAATATTGAGAGATTTCTTACTCCTCTTTCTCAAATGAAGAACATGAAGAAGGAAAGTGAGAATGTAGACATTTCTGTACTCAAAACAGGAAAATGAAATTATTTATAAAGGCCACTAGCGGCTTTTATCTTTTCCCATAACTGCGCATTAAATATAGTAAATGTTATCGAAGATACATATTTAATCAAGGATTCTCTCTGGCTGTAACTCGAATACGACGAACACTTGCTTTCCCTTGCTTTCTTAAATGCTGTAAAAATTTCCACCGATGGGTACCGATGGAAAATTCCCCATAATTTTCTTTGCTTTTTATAAGCGTTGCGGCAAGTCTTATTCCACCATGGCTTGCAAAATTTTTGTAGAAGAGATTGTTTATGGTTGTAACAGCTGTTCCTATAACACGGTTAATTATATTTCGTACACTATCACTAATGCTGCTAGAAGATATCCTAGATTCAGATAACACTGCTTTCTTGGTAAATTCAACTCAATTTACACTCAGAAAAACGTACATTTATGGAGAATTCATCAAACCACTACTTCCTGAATAGGAGAAAATCAAGGGGAAATAATCACTGTTGTAAAGGTCACTTGAAATTTTAAAATTCGAAAAAGGAAGGAGTGCTGGAGAGCAAATAGACAGAACAAGGACATAAAATATGCGTGTTGGCCCGTGCAACTTTCTCGTCATTGTTCAGCAGACAGGGACAATGCTCAGAAATGAGTTGTTGAATTTGTCACCCATGCAAGTTTGTACTCTCAGAACTCCACAAATTACTGTACCTATTAAAATCACTTAATAATATGAAAGGCGCCGGTAATTGATCAATCGACATATCAAGATCTTTCTGAGGAAAAACATCATTTGGTGATAAACAGTCACCAGGGTTCGAACATGAACCTGCACTGCCATAGCCTGCAAGGATGTATGAAGAGGAAGGATGCAACTAGGATAAGGATTAGACGTTAGGATACAAACTGCGCCAGAAGCTGGAGCTCCAATATCTCTATCCTTCCTTACTGAGTTATACCATCGCAACTTTAAATAAATATTCGGTTTCAAGAAAGTTTCTTGAAGTCCAATGCATATAGGTTGTGTCTCATTGATAAGAGCTTTAAGATCTGCAAGTTTTGACCTGATTCTGCGACAATTCCAAGAAAGGAAAGAAACCATTAAATGACATGGGGGACCTTTATTAATGATAGAGTGTGGAGTTGTTTGCTGGTCGCAACTAATTTGGATATCTTCATCACAAACATAGACGATTAATCCTTGTTGGCAAGACCAGCTTTTCCCAGTTCTATATCCCAGTTCTGATCTTTTTTATTTCATATCTTTATGAGAAGATTTCTGATTCTTCCATAGGTGTTTGAGCTTGCACCAGGCGTTTAGGTTCAGGAAAGATATGTTGCTTTCCCTTTAGTCGTGACAATCTCCTTTTTAGGCTTCCATTTAGAACAAGAGCAATAGCAGGATGTATTCTCACCCTTACATTTCTCATTAAACGCATTCGTGGAGCATTCAGAGCTCTCATGGCCGGCTATTGCACAGCAGGCCTAGTTAAGTGTACCGCGGCAGTTAGCTTTGGAGTGACTAAAACATTGGCAATTAAGACACCTCAAAGGATTCGGAATAAAAGACTAAACTTGCATTTTCATATAACCTGCCTTTATAGTTCCAGACAGCTTTGGAGAATTTAAAGTCAAAATTAAATGTTTGGTTGGAAGGAGCTGTCTATCTTGCCGAATATTGATACAACGTATCCGAATTTCTCCTTCAGGCTTAAGCTCACGATTGATTTTTTTCAACGTATCATTTAGTAATTCTCCGCACGTTATCACATCTTTAAAGGAATTCAAAGTTCGATGAATTGTGACATTAATTTGTATGTCGCTAAAGTCTTTAGTTTCATAATTTTGTTGAGATTGTTTGCGAGACTTTATTTCAACAAGTAAATCTTCAGAACGCATCTTTCGTGTGGAAGAACTTCGCCAATGGTGCTTATAAAAGTTTTTTGAACAAGAAAATGCGATACTGAATTAAATCATTCATTTTCAGTTAAACTCTCTGGATGACAAAAAAATTTATCAAATGGTTGAATTTTATTAGTATTTTCAAGGAATTCCTAAACTCGGCACTTGTCATGATGCTAACCGGAGCCTATAGGCTGGAAGTTACCACCAGGGACAATGACCACCCTTAACGTCAAGCCCAAGAAGAAGCCCCTTCACTTGATCCCTAGCAGATTAACCACTCAAGTGGTTAGGTACCGGCGACTGATACACCGGAGACCACAGTGCATCTTTCAATTTGGCCGCCAAGCACGGCCAACACGCGGGGACTTTAGCTGTCCATGAAAAGCAAGAAGCAAACAGAGTGGCGACAGTTTCTCATTGAGAGCTCCCTCGCTTGCCTTCGAGGAATAGAAGAATAAAGCAAACAGCAGAAGGCGAAGGGAAGTGCAAACTTAAAGGGAGTAAAGATTCCTGAGAATCTAGGGATTAGGAACCCGTACTCACCTATAGTAGGTCAGCCCCAGAGGAGGCTGAAATTCATCGTGTTCGTGCTTCGATCTCCAAATTTCTAGACTGCTTACATTAGTGTGGTTTAATCTATTCAATCGAATATATTATAGAAGAATCAAGCTCAAGAATTCGTCATGCTGTTTCCTTTCAGAAAATCAGGGATTTTTTTCTATCTTTCTGTGTGTTTGTTGAAAATTGTTATGTCTTTCCACATTTATATGTTTCTAATGCAAATTGCATGGCACCGACGAAATCTTATTTCGTTCATTGTGAGTTATTTTGGCTTCTTTTATTTTCATTTGAATAGATTGTTATGGCACATTGAAGCAACAGAAGGTCAGTATTGGAAGAAATATCAGCATCTTGCATCCAACTCAAATTTCAGGAAATAACTTCGCTAGAAACAACACCTCTTCAAATTATCATACAGTTTAGAGGGGAAAGTTGGACTTGGTGTGCGATAGACTCATCTGCTCTGAATCGCCAGTGGAACTACGACCGCACTCTCTCAAAGCTGGACACTCCTTTGGAGCGAATGAACGCTGCGATACGCTAGGAACAGTAGCGGAGTAACATAACCACAATACCAAAAAGTCGACTTCGGTATCGTAGATGTTATCTGGCTTATAAGGTTAGCGCCACACCGCAACCAGGCTTCTGTCCTCAGTTTCAATTGTAAAACTGTTAAACTATTCGCTGCCACTTATCAGGTATCTCATAGACAACTGCTGAAAATTGCAAATTAACTGAGAACATAAGCGTTTTTAAATTTCTCTGACAGTGAATGGATAAATGAATAAAGTCGAAGTAATAAGCCTTTATTTAAAGTTAAAAGTCATTTATATTTCTGAACAAACTCAATTTAAAACTTATTAACAGCGCAAATTTCGTGTAAAATTCATCATATTTTAATAGCAATACATTTTTTTAAATAACGTCATCTTATTTCACATAAAATCGCATGCTTCTAGGGGGAAAAGCAAATAAGCATCAAAATTTTTAGACTTAAATCCATGATTTTTCCGGCATATGCTTAGATATAGAAAATATTAAATCATTCGAAAGCATTAATTTGTTCACTACATCATCCAGTATTTTGAATTAATATATTGAATGCACTGTAATCAATTGGGAGCAACAAAAAAATGAATTGATTGCATTTTAAATTATTCTGTCACCCAAAAAATTAAATTTCGTCTACCTAATGTTTTAGTTTTAGATTATAAACACAAAGAAGGCAATTTCCGTCGACAAAAAAAAAATTAAAGATGATTTAAATTTTATGAATTAGCTTAACCAAAATATTAATGTTGTGATGCTTCTTTATTGAACACGGACATTTTAAATGGTTTTATCAAATGGTAAAATAAAATGTTTATTGCACTGGATGTTTTAGTTATATGACACATTTTCAAAAGTCTCTCTTCTGCAAAGAACAATAGAAACATATCTGGTCGAAAACGAGAATAGTTACAAGGAAAGGAACACACGAAAAGAGGGAGAGACAAAATCATCTGCGTAGTTGTGTGTTCTTATTTATCTGATAATAAAATTAGGGGATTACCCTTATAAAAGTACATTCTTAAAGAGAAACGCAATAAAAAAATCTTTGGAAAATGTATTCTATTTACAGTCAAAAAGAAAACAAAGATATAATTTTGATATGAACATTTAAAAAAGAACATACTTTTACTTGTCTACTAATGAGTAAAAAATATATTAATTCAATTTTTAAAATTTTAGTCCTCAATATATAATTACTTTATATTATTCAGTAATATATTATATTACTGAAATAATGTCTTTTCTCAGATTTATTACTTGATGGTAGGGCTCAAATTGAATTAAAACTTAATTGCATCGATCTGTTAACTGATAGTTCTGACGATTTTCAAAAGAACTTTTTCTTCTAGAATACGAAAGTGCACCAAATCGACACATCCGAGAGTGATTAATATATTGGTGGTAATAAAATTCTATATTTATACGCATAAAACAAATCTAGTTAAATAAAAGTGCGCATAAATAAATCAATATAAAAAAAGCTCTAAAGTAGACTTTTATTGCAGATTAAACAGTAGCATTTTTATTTAAGTTTTAAATTACAGACTTTCTATTTTTTTTAAAAAAAAATCATAGAATAATTTTTTATAGAATAAAAATTTAAACGAATTAACCCGTTAGTTATTAATTTTCAATTAAAAATATTAATAATGTACTGTATGAGTATATACCATATTTTAAAACTGTAAGGTGTAAATAAATAAGTGATAAATTTATTCCAAAATTCCAACTTCTTAAAAATGAAAAACAAGTGAAACCGAAGAATTAAAAAATGTCAACTCATTTCGAAATCTTGATTCATGCTTTATTCCAAGCTTCGACTTAAAATGCCTAAAGATTAGGGACTCCTCACAAATCGTGAATCTCACTTTGGATGAGTAATTTGGAGCAAAGATATCAAGAAACCCAGCAACGAGCCTTCCCCTCGGTGTAATTAAAATTCCGAACGGGTAACGAAAATGATGCAGGATCCCGAAGTGGTCATTAGTTCGCGCGCTAATTTGATTTTGCTACTTTTCGTGGGACGTAGAAAGAAGCCGTTGATCAGTGCTGCAAAAAACGACTCCTCAGTAATTTCCTTTCAATGTGTCCTGGATTAGGTAAAGATGAAGACATTTGCTTAATTAAGGCGGAGACTACGGAGATTAAATTTGCAACAAAAGTTGAGTGGTTGGGAGAAAAAAATCAATTATGTGCCAATAATCGAATAATAGCTCAATACCACCTACGTACCATCAAATCTATGCATGGAATTTGTTTCTTTACTGTATTCAATATAAAATAGTTCTCCGCTCAAACAGTTCCAAATCTTAATTCATAACGGAAGAAAGTTCAGTTTAATTTAGTTATATTATTGTCTCATTTTAGAGCGCTAGACATATTTGGGAAAGGAACTCGTAATTTTGAACAGAAGTTAGATGGCGAGGACGGCACCTGAGCTGAAACCTCCACACCAAACTTCCGCACCTCACCTAGGAGAGGGCGTTTGGCCTCGATGGACCCGTTTACACGAAGTTTCGTCGGTGTAATCGGGTCTCGAAACTGATACCCTTCGACTCCGAAGCTCAAATCTTACCCCGAAGCTGCCTCCACCACATATAAGAAAAAAAAGAGGGTGTTTTACCTCGAATTCACTATCCTGAAGGTGAACAAATGCGAATCTACTTTTCAGCTCTCAAATTCAAAATCAAGTAGAAGTCGCGCTAAAAAGAAACCTAGAGAACGAGTCGGTTATCAGAGTCTTATTGTTGACAAAGTACTCACAATTCAGAAGTCCCTTCGAAAGGATGCATGTAGTCGCGAGCTATTGTATTTATCTGAAGCAGATGAAAATCTTCTAACAAGTCCATCATATTGATATTCTTCGCTTAGAAAGTGAGAAGTATTGGTAAAATTCGGTAATTTTCTGAACGTATAAGGGTTTCCCAAATCAAAAGTGGACAAGTTGAATGAAACGAATATCTATGTAGAAAATCAAAAGAAAATTACATAGGCGTTGTAACGCATGTCCCATTGTTAAGATAGCAGGTATTTTCTTTTGCTATAGAAGGATGGTAGTTGATTCTTGAGGAAGTTTTACACAACTTCCTTCAATTCTATGTCCGAAAAGGAAACCTGTACCCTGTAATCCTCTCTTAAGTGGCTCAAAGATGAGGAAGTCACAGGGTGACCAATCCGGATAGTATGGAGGGTGTTTCGATACTTCCCAATGAAGTTTTTTTTAAGGTCGTCTGGGTTTCACATGAGATTTGCAATGTCATGGATAAGGATCACTTGTTGTGTAAGATGGCCTTAGCGTATTCTTTTGAATGCTTTCCATAGTTTCGGCAGGGTAGTGCAATATTGTGTTGAATTGATAATGCTATATAGGGGCCGGAAATCAATCAAGAGTAGACCAAGGCATTTGAAGAATCAGAAACCGTTCTGATCTGAGCGCATTAATGTATAGTAAAACTTTTCAATCAATTTCCTCTATTACGAACACCTTTCACTGTTGTATGTCGTATGCACCGAGCATCTAATACCACCTTTTATACCCCCGTTCGGTGGCGCTGCTAGAGAGGCAGTTATTCTGACGCAATTGAGAGTGTCCACTTTGGTTGCAACACTCATAAAAATGTAGAAAAGAAAATATATAACCCTCCAAATTCAACTTCAAGCTGTTGATGAACGTTTCGCACTTCTTTGAATAGGAGGAAGCCATTCTTGGAATAACAGGTGTCTGGTTGAAAACGGTCATCCTGAAACTCGCCGAGCTAGAAAATACAATACATACGAGATATTTAGACAAAAACATATGGTTTCGGTTAAATTTTGGAATGGCATCCTTTCAATGAAGGTTTTCTTGTGACAGAGGAAGCGAATGTAATTCATTAAAAAAATATTAAAGTCATCTGAGACAAATAAAAGTGTGCAAAAAAATTCGAAGTAAGAAAAAAAAATCTCGTATGCTACATCAAACATAAAGAGATGAGGGGCATTTTGCAGCTCAATTTCGAAATTACATACAAGTGACTTGAGAATCGTATCGATTTTAAAAGCATTTTCAAACCACCAGCAACTGACAGCTAGTCAAAGGAAAAAATTTTGATTCCACGAGTTTAAAAAAAGTCTAGATTCACTGAAAATCATTGGCATATTTTTTTCATATATCGATACTAATCTCCCTTTTCCTCTTTCGGTACTTAAAACTTTAGAAGATAGCAATATTTATCGAATACTGACCTTTATAGTACCATTTTTCTTTTCACTCATTTTCTGGAAATGACGCGGAATGAGAGACCGCGACACAAAAGGCAGGGTGTCAACTGACCGGATATGAGCCCCAGGAAGAGCAGAGATAACACTCTGCCTCGGATGAGGCAATTACCTCCGAAACTAGAGATATCGATGAGAGACCGATGTACTGAGATTGTCATATCCACAAATTGGACACCACAGTTGTGGATTTATTTCTTTAATTATCTCTTTTGAAGCTACACAACCAGTAGTGGGGCAGATTTTGTAATATTGAGACAGAGCTCAGTTAAAAACTAAAATTACACAAATCAGTGGTTTGAAGTTGTTAAACATTCAGCTGCATATTTAAAGAGGTCAATGTTATAAATGATGCCACTCTTTGAAAGGACAGAATCAAAAACCTGAACATTATGCCTGATATTGAGAAGAGGAAATAATAAAACTTGAAAATAATCCATATTTATACTAATATTAATATTACCTTGTTTTAAAATATAATTACCATTGAGCTTAACCATGACGATGAAATTGAAGATACGAAGAATTGGGTGAATTCCTTTGACTCCGGGGGAGCTTCTGGATTATTTCCGACTTTTTTCGGTTTTATAATTGATGTAATTTTAAAAGCATCGCCCTTCAGAAATCAAACCCATAAGCAGAAACATGTAGCAATCGTAATTATAAAGAAAACTAAAATATTAACAATCATATGAAAAAAAAGTGATAAAAATCAATACGACGAATAAACACTAGTTTCTAGTTTAATGAAAAATATTATTAATCTGCTTCCTTAAATCTCAAGTTTCGAAAACAAAAACACCCCTTTTCGATTTAAAGTAAACCGAGTGTAATCAATAATGCAAATTGTTCACGATTGAGGGAAATTTAAACTGAATTCTTATGAGCCCAATCTAATTGATTTGTAAAATTATCGAACGTGGAGGATTGGAATCAACTGAATTAATCAGAGGACTATTAAGAGATTTATTGAGTGTTTTCAAAATATTTAATGATTGTCATTTCTCACTGTAGAATAATAATTACATTTACATTAAGCGAACAAAAACTCTTGTAAAAAGAAAAAAAAAACATTACGGAGACATAACTTTTCTCAATCTAATGTACAATACAGTAAATGATATTTATTGAATGAAAGGATAATTTATTATTATTGTTTCTCAGGCTAAGCTTCTTATACGTTTATTTTTTAGGTAGATGTACAAGCTTAGGAATACAGGAAGCGTAATGTGAACACAATTTGATCTACGAGGATAACTGCGATTGTGGAGCATAAGCAGATAATAACCGATTGTGGAGCATAAGCAGATAATAACCGATTGTAAAGCATAAGCAGGGTTAACCATAGACAGTTACTCCATTCTTCCTAAGGCATGCGGATCAATCTCAGTGACCGACGACGCGACAGCCTTGGCAAGAACTCATTTTAAATCCTAAAAGCCATACGTCACGGCACAGAACCTCCGGTAAGAGGAACACCCCATCCTCGATAGGGAGCTGCTGATGCCACCTCTTTTTTATGCCCACCAAGGTGGAGAGAACCAAACTGCTATATACATGAAATTTCTCATTTACACACCTCAGGTGCCCCATCCCATCTGCTGGGACGACGACACAATGGAAAGGTGGAAATCTTGATAATCTTTTAAAACCCAATTTGTTGATAATTGTTAAAACTCTGAAATTTGCAAAAGATTTAATGTAATTAATATTGGAATTGCTAAAAGCCAGTTTCAGTTAATCAAAGAAAGAAATTATTCATATTAAATGTATTAATCATCAGCTAATCCTTTATACGTTCTTTTGAATCGTATATAAGATAAACACTTTTTTTAAATCCTATATAATAAAAATTGACGATTTGATAAATTAAAAGGAAAAAATAAAATATATTTGAAACTATCAGCTCTTGGGAAATTTAGCAATTTTAATTTTCATTTCAGCCATCGATGCATTACAAATAATAGACACTGCCTAATGGCGATAGTCTATTATTGATCTCGGGAAACACCAAAGAATCAAGTAAAAAAACGCGGTAGCTTAGGAGGAAAAATAGGATCCAGTGATCTTATTGATCAGACTGCTCAGCTCTAATTAGAGCCGTTCTATCCCCATCTTTGGAAGCAGCTTACCTACACAGTTTCTCTTCCTCCTATTCGGAAGAAACCGTTAGGAACCCTTCCAAATCATTAAACAGATTCATCCTTTTATCTAAAGACATCTTCAAATGATATACCTTTGCCTTCGCGGGCTCCTCCGATGTATCGATTTACTCGCCTCACAGCGAACTGGAAACGAGCGCAGCAAGAGCCCGGCTACCTTCGCGAGCCGCTCCGATCGTTTCTCAAGAATCCAGATGCAGACAGCTCAAATTGTAACAGTTAAAAAGCTATCAAAGATTATCATTTATTTACCACTAGACAGGTCCTATAAAATAATAATTTTTATCTCTATATTTATTTTTCTTGTTTATTTCTTCCTCAAAATCTATCCATTAATTACATATTTAAATTCTGAATTAGGGCAATAATTAACTAATAATATCCTTTTAATATTTTTTACAGAATCTTAGTATTTTAGTCATTTTTCCCCTACGATATTGACATTAAAATTGAATATACATTAAAACTGATAGATGTAAAATAAACCACCATTTTTATAAAATTGTTTTTTAAAAACTAAATTTTAAACTGATAAATTAAAAATTAAAACGAAATTTATTCATGTTCCAAGCCAATAAAAATATTTAAAATGATAAAAAGCTGCAGTTGTCTTTAAAAAATAAATGTTATTGTAACATTATGTTCTATCTGAATCTTCTGGAGTAATTCAATCGTAAACCCATTCCTTTTTATTTTTCACTAAAGTTTCTGTTTGTTTTATATAAGTTTCCTTTAATAAATTAAAATTCATTCATTCAAAATTGAGAAGGTAAAAATGTTTGCTTATACCTCTTTTTTATGTATACTTACATATTTGATTAGCATTAATAAAATTTCCACTTTATTCTAATAAAAATATTTAAAAAAGGGTGTGGCTGTGTCGTGGATACGTTTATGTAACGGGTTATATATTTTAAATAAAATATTTTTATTCATGTATTTAGGATAAAAGCGAGGAAACAAATAATTATTGTGTTACGATATAACTTTATTAATTATAGGTCTGCGATACGAAAAGTACGGCACAAATAGCAATCAAAATACATCGAGATTTCTGGTAGAGGTTAAATCAATACAGGTATTACCTAAAGTTGTCGGAAAAGTTTCAATATAAGACAAATTGAACTCGCTGAGCATGAAGTCGGGCAATGAGCGGTTTTGTGAGACATCAACGTTAAAGTCTCTTACTATCATAATTGGTGAAGTAAGATCAGGCTCATAACCGGATATCATTTTAGGTTTTATTATTACCATTGAATAGTTCTTGAGAAGCCCTTTCCAACCGTACGATCTCTGAATTTGGTTTTGGCTTTTCGACGAGTATAGGCCGATATTATATATTTTAAATATTTTTTTTATTCTAACACCTTATTATATTCACTGACACTACTTTAAACTAATGTTTTATATACAATCGATAGATTTTGACGACGGCTGATGATTGAAACTTAAACGAACATCGCAGCTTCTCCGAGTCAGAAGTTATATTCATTGCAAATCTCGATAAGCAGCAAAATAGCCTCCAAATGGCGGCGCTTTCCCCTCCACCGCGCGCGATGCGTCATTGCTCTCGTTTATCGTAATGAATTCATTGATCATTTAGCTATCCAGAAGTATAATTTAATTTTGGGTGTAGAGGATAGATTCGAAACTACAACGCCAACCCGTGTCCCCCGATTTTGTTATCACTGGTGTTTTTTTTTGGATTGCCTCCGTATGGTAGCAAATTTAAAGACGTATTCACGTCAAAATATCATTTTATGCTCTCAAATTTATGTACCTGTAACCTGTCTAGACTCTATTTATGTACATAAAGCATTATTATAAATAGCTTCAGTGTATACAGCACTGAATGTGTATATAGAGAAGTTCTTACTGTTTTTCACATCAATGAGTTTCTGACATTTCCACTGTGCTCACTAATCCTTCTGAATTCGGAGAATACTATAATGGAAAGAAAGGAAAGAAATCTGTGCTCATGCATCTGTTATAAAAATGCCCGCATCATCAGGAGCCTGTACTGAGTGACTTCTGCCTTTTCCATTCCACTAATGCCTTCGGTCGACGAAAATGGATTTAAAAAAATAAGAAAATAATTTTTGATTGTGTTAGTGTCAGGAAAATTTACTCGTTGAAAGCGAAGCTAACTTTAAATAAAATTTTGGAACACGTGAAGGTTTTTTTTAGAAAAATTTCACGGTAAAAAATACCACATCAACATTTTGTGAATGAGATTCCTCAGAACATACATAAGATAAATCTCAAAGTTCTATCGTTCAAATAACACTGCTAGGATTGTAATCCTTCTCACATCGGGTACATCTTATGTGCATTGAATATTTAATGTCATTTAGTGGGTCTTCACGACCTGAGGAGGGGGTGGGGGTAATAGCATCGGAGTCGAGAAGACAGGCTACTAGATCCAATTCCATGACGAAACAACATTCAAGAAATCTTAGTTCCACGTTAAATATGAAAAGTTACACTGATGTGAACTGGAAATATGACACCTCAGATTCCACATGCCACTTCAAAACTAAGATACCAACCCGGGACAGCTTTTACTCAGCTTCAAACCTAGACAGTATTGCCTAAATCATAAATAGTTTTAAAAGAGGAGTTTACGGTTATCTCACTAAGCGTCTTATTTTATTCATACCGAGTAGCTACAAAACAGAAATTACCAGTGCAATGAATACCAGAAAAGCCTATCGAAGATTCCCATCCATCGATCATTTTTGTGTTTCTTCGACCCTCCCTCTGTCAATTCCAGTGACAACCCGTCGAGAGTTCTGTCGCGAATTGATTTATTTGTAAACGTCCCAGTCGGAGCACAAAATCTCAAGATTTCATACCACCTAATAAGGATCGCATCACCGAATTTCAATTAAGTTTGTAGTCTCGGAATTCGTCTACTCTTGGCATATCGCTGATTATTTGCACTCGGCATAATAATCGAAGATTTCTCTTGCGGGCTCATTTACACGTGACGCATTTTGTGAAACGAAGCATGAAATCTCTGCTTTATTGCAATGCTGATGGAATTACCATAAAATATTTTTCTTTTCTCATTAATAAAAAAATAACTATCCATTTTTCATAACACTATTTGTTGCAAATTTCACAAAGATTTCGTTTTTTTAATATGAAATATTACGTGAATTCTGCCTATATACTATTTCATGAATTTTCAATGAGCAAAATATGAAGCTCTCATTACCTGGGTTAGAGGTATCATTTATTAGATCAATAGTTAATGGTTACGAGATGCGGAAAGTCAGATAGAAATATATTTAATAAAAGACCCAATGGAATATAAAATCTCATTCAAAGAACTAAATATTTTGAGGAATTTACACGTTTTCAGGTTTCCCCTAGTTCGAAAAAACTTTAAAAAATATATATTTAATCGTCTGTTACAAAGATTATTCAAAAACGCCTTTGAACTTGGTGTTGAAATTCGGCATGGGTTTTTACGTTGAATTTATAGATTCCCATAAACTTTTCAGTAAAATGTATTATGTTGAAATCTGATTTCGGGTTGTAAATATAATATTTTACAAAAAAAAACCCTACGAGATAGATAAAATAAAATTTAGCATACAGATTCAACATCTACGTTATCGAATTTTCAGACCAATCCAATAAAGGATTACCATCTGCCGATTTTTAGTTTCAGAAAACGCGATAATTGAAACACAATGACTTGTACATCAAATTTGATATGTAATTACCTGGATTGCAGTTGTTGTTTTATGTTGAAATTTGTTTCCAATCGGCTGAAAAAAAAAGAGCGTTTAAAATAAAAATTTGTCTTTATTAGAGATTATGCGAGAAAATGTTGAGGAGACCATCCAGGATCTTTTTTTTCAACGCATTGCTGCTTTTTGAAAATTCCACAATAATTACGAAGTTATTTCATGCTAAGAGCTTTTGCCCATAAATAAGTCAAGAATTTTATTAAAAAATGGATCTCTTTAAATTAAAGGAATTTAAATTTTATCATTAATATTTAAGTCATTCATATTTATTACAGGAAATAGCAATTGATATTAAAACGATATTGTTTCATATAAGAATGCAAATCCACTTTGCTAAAAAGAAATCCCCCGAAAATGGTAGGGAAACAGCTATATGTGTGCGAGCATTGTATTGGATTATTTTGTTAAATATTAGTAGTAGGATTACCCAATTGAATTATAGTGTTAGCCGGCGCTTCGTATCTGATGCTAATTGAAGTCCCGTTTATTTTCACATTTCATGTCCAATATCTAATTTTCTTCAATGCATTGTTGTAAGAATATTAGTGCGGGAAAAGGCAACAACTAGCATTAATATGAAAAATATACATATTAGGATTAGAAGGACAAAACACATAAAAAGATACATAAGCGTGACCGGTACGTCTTACTCGTCTCACTGTCAAACTCTCGTCTGGTAGTAATGACGTGAAAGCATCATGTGATGAACGACGCAACATGGCGCCATACAGGCTATGAGATCTGTTAACAGTTTTCATATTAGCAACAACCAATTACTCGCCATGGAAAATTCGACCCTTTATTGAATCAGTCAGAGTTTTAAATATAGAAGTATCTATATCAGTTTTCCTCTGACTGATTATCACGGAAGATATCCCTCCCCCCCTTTAACAATCGAAACGAATTGGATTTAACAATGTATCTTTCAATGATTGGCTCACCAGAAAAACTTGTTTTTCTTCGCCATATTATCTTTTTATTGTTAATATTTTAAAGGGCATTTTTCTTTTCTATAAAATATTTTCAATAACAAAAGATTTGATTAGTAATATACTGCGCTTCCTACAATTTATTGCTTATAAATATTAAAAGCATTTCTGATATAAAATCTTAGTCAGATATTGAAAGATTTCTGTGCTCCTTAATATCAAATTCATCGTGCATAATTCATCGTGTCGATTTTTTTTAAGTCGCTAGAACTAAAGGAATTATAAGGGTGGATCGATGCAATTTACTTATCACATGATTTTAATTCTAATTAGTTTCTGTATTTATTATTCAATAAACAATAACAATGTAAATGCTTAGAGAAATTTTCCCTGTGTAGGAATAATTATTTTTATCCATGGGTAGCTTCAAGCTGTAATGCAGACATGAATTTACTCACGCGATCTGAGACATGAAGTCAAAATGATCCCATCGTTATTTTTTCTTCCTATTCTTTGAAATTTATTTTAATTTTTATATTTTTTGTTCTGATTTTTTTTTGATATATAACACAATACATTCTGGAAATCAAGTCGTTACCAAAACTATTAAAAAGTACTAATTTTGAAAGTGATAAATAGTATAATATTAAATTTTGGAAAGATGTGATAGGAAAAACCTAAACATTGTTTTAATGAACATTTACTTCCTTTTATATAACAGAATTACACTAATGTTAATAACTGTTAGAATTTTACAAAAAAAAGAATACAATATTTTTAAGTATTATTTTAATTTTATTTCTATATTCTTTGTATTATTGAAAGTAATTTCAGAGACATGAAATCAATGACTCCAAAAAATGGAATCGAGGGCTCCAGAACTACAATAAAAACTTTGAAAATGAATAACTCGATTATACGATCGTGTTCATACTTGACTTTTGACAACATACTGCTGAAAGAACAGCTTTAAGGTACTGAGATGGTGGATTGTATTGAAGGACAATAAACCTGCATGATAGTTAGCACTAACAAAGGGAAATAAATAAATGTAAAGTACAATAAAAAAATCAATCGGATACAGCAATGCTAAAAAGAGCTCAAAAGGCAAAATTAATTCCCCTTGCCATATTTGACATTATGACGCACACTTTTTCTGACGCATCCTCGAGGCTGTCAGAGGAGATGCCTCCTCCGCACCTTGCTCCCTCACTCCCACTACATAACTACGCAAGATTTGAAGTACTCTAGACTGCAGTGGAAGAAAATGCATGTTTTTGCTGTAACACTTTAATGTTCGGGCCATTCACGAAAACGTTCTGAAACAGAACTTTTTGGAATAAGCGACGTGGAAAGAAATCACACGGGTCATGAAATTGTCAGGAGTGGTGCTCTCCTGCAACTGGAGATTCCGGAAGAGTTGAGACGATGAATCGCCCTCTTTCCGGGAGCGACAAGCTTTTTTTAAAGACGCCCCGGGCTCTTAAACTTCGCTCATATTTCATCCGCGCGATTTTTCACGGTCCATAGACTCGCGGGTTCTTCTGCTCGCGCAACAGCCTCCTTCATTAAGATGACAAGGATGAGATTTCTACTCACCCCTTCGGCCGCCAACAGAGGATGGAAGCGTCCAGTTTCGCCAAATGATTGACTACTTATGTCTAACTATCACGCCAAAAAAAGTGAAATGGGCACAGGGCTCCTGAATGTACCGGAAAAGTGTGCAGGAAGTTGATGCGAATAATAAAAAAAAGAAAGCTCCTTTTCCCCAGAAGGGCACAAAAGTTATTTAAACAGAAGAGAACAATTTTAGCAGATGAAGAGAATCGCTAATTCTGAGAAGTATGAATGGCAGCAAAAGTTCATACAATAAGCCTACAATGATGAAAGATATAGGAATCCAATTGTTCCAAGTTCTATTCATTTTAAAACAAACCTCAGAATCACAAGGCTCGCTGATTTGGACTGAGATTCGAACTGAGATTTATATATATTTCAAAAATAACTTCATTGAAATAGGTTTTAAGAAATCCTCTGTAATCATAATAAGTATCCTCGTTCATAAAAAAAGGAGAATTCGGTTAAGTATGACTGTATTCCTGACATTCTACATGCTATCACATATAATAATATACTTTTGCATAAATATATTTGAAATGGTAGAAATATGCAAATGGGAGTAATTTAGTGGAACTTTTTAAATTAAAAATTAAGTGAGATTTCGACACTAATCCGAAGCATATTCTTACATAAAAATAATGTACTCACCCACTGTTTGCTATTCCGTTACGAAGATGAACGTAATAGATATTTTTACAACAGAATATACTGGGTCCTGGCATAGGAGTAACTTGTCTCCCTCATGATCTGGGCGTTCCGGGTTCGAATCCCGATGCGAGCATGGTTGTTATTCCTCTGTGTTTTATCTCAATGTGAATGCCCCCCCCCTGTAAAAAGGAACTGTTCAAGTGAATGTGATGAGTGAATAGCTAAGTCATACTCCTGCCTCTAGTTGGCGTTACTTCAAAACAAGAGACGCTCATTTCGGCTTATATTCGTTGTTTCATCTGCATGCTTGTCCAAGGCAAGCGCCATTAGAAACAAGAACATGACAAAATATAAAAAAAACCTTTATGTATTTTTGATACGCTCCGATGAGAAGAAAATTAAAAATAGAGATTGAAAAGTAAAAATTTATAAGAATTAGGAAACATTAAAAGTTAAAATTAGTAATCATAAAAGGGATCAATGAAAGTTAAAATTAGAAATAATAAAAGGAAAAATCAAAGTTTTTAAAGAAAATGTTTTAACCTGTGAGCACATCCTCCCCCCTCTCTATTTTATAATCTAGTATTGTTCAACGACTGCTTATTTTTCAAATTCAAATTTTACTAGTATCGATGCAATAAACGACAATATATTGCAGAGGACTGCAGCACTATTAATTCATATTGATAGTAAAATTATTAAGATAATATTTTATAAATGCTGCAGAAAGAAAATCAAAAGAATTTTCTTTCTGTTTTTACAGTTGAATTTTATAACTTTTTTATTTTAAATATTTTTTGGTATTTTTAACTCTTTATGGGATTAAATATATATGATCGCGTATTAAATTTTTGGTGGTTAATACTTCGTTTAAAATATTTTCTTCATAAAAATTTTCCAAACAATAAAAATTAACGCCACAAATACTACTTAACTAAAAAAAATTAAAATGTGGATGTAATTCTCAAATCTTTCCGTAGATGCAAGGATATTAATAAAGCATGTCAACTCGTGCAATCTGCCATGATGAAGTTTTTGGATATTAGAAGTAAAAAGAAATCCAACGTATCTGTTTCAATTTCCAAGTTCATTTATACGTCACAGTCAAGAAATTCATAAAGAATAATATTATATAAAAACGTTTTGTGAGATTTTATTTTAATTATTGCTAAACATTTTTAGCCTTCAATTTATAATCATTATAAATATTTTGGAATCATTTTTCTCTAACATACTATCAAAGATAATACAGATGATTCGATTCTGAAAATATTATATTAGCATATTGGCATCAAGAACGCGTAATTATAGAAAACTTCAAAACTCTAGCATTTGAGGAAATAAACAAAAACGAGATTGGAAGATTCTGTCTTTGCAAGCACGAAACAAATCAAACTAAATGAAAGAGTATTAGAAAAGTCAAACATATGAGGGATACTAGACTTTCTGAGCTAAGACAAAACAAGCGAAATTGCTCTGAAAAAGGAATCCACGTAGCAAAATAAGTAATTCACCGGTCAATCGAGCACTGTGTTATCTTCTACTGCAATACCCGCGATGGATTTCAACTCGATTGATTAACAGAATGGATTTTTCTAAAATCGGCCAATTCGCTTACCATATTCCTCTCCTTCGATATTTGAAATGTACGGGGCTAGTGACGAAGTGATCTGTTCGACAAAAAGGTTGACTTGATTGTTTGTAATCTGGATTAATTAGTTACAAGTCACTATTATATATGTTATTCATAACATAGTCAATAATTGCAATAAAATTAGTATAAATTCTTTATGGCTATTTGCAAGTCGAAAGTTATGTCATAAAAGAGATAAGATCAAACATGTTTATTCATTTGAAATTCTGATCAAAACCAAAACTGAAGTGACAAATGTTTTAAAGAATTCATATATGAATATCAGAATTTTTAAATGAATAGCTGAGAGAGTGGCTGGTCGTTACACATAAATTTTAATCACATATTTTGATTTTATTTTAACTTGGTAATTGAAAACTCATTTATAAAGTTTTCTCAACGAGTTTGGGGTGATTATAGTTAGTAACAAAACAAATACACAAGAAATCATTAATTATGCAATTTTTTAAATTTAAATTTTTATTTGTGTCAGTGCCCTTGGAGATATCTGTAAGATCAGTGTCGCTAAAAACTCTAGATTTCAGATAAATGGTATCAATTTTAAAAGTGCTGTACAACTGTATTCTACCACTCATAAGTGTCAAGTATTATTTCACAAGTATCAAGATATAAAATGGCGTCACAAGAGAAAAATTGTTACAATCCATCATTATCGGCTGATACACTGTAGACGCATGCATCTGTGAGTTTTAATTATACAGTATAGGTTTTATTTTTAAAGTTTACATAATTCATTATATGAGGAAGATAGGTGGGATTCAATCGCATTAATATCATTGACAGAGACCACTGAAAAATTGCCAATTGGCTATGTCCGGCGAGAGTGGTTGGTTTACGTAAATTTAATTTTTTACGGAGGAAAGATTCTGCAATAAAATGAGAACTGCAAAATGGTAAGATGTAATATTAACCAATTTTTTTATTTAATTTCTTTAAGTAAAATTTAATAAAAAAGCCATATAAATAAATTTCATTAATTTTTAAAGATATCTTTAGGAAATGCTGCATATAAATTACATAAATAATCTTTTATTTCAGATTCGGAATCAAATAGGCTAACATTGTTTATAAGCAAATCTCAGCAGAATTTTCTTTTTTATTCAGGAAATATAAATTATGACAGAGAGTATGCTGTAAAAAAAATCAAATAAAAATCCCATTGATTGAGACTAAGTGTGAAAATTCATCCTCTAGTTCTTCTCAAATTATCACATTTTCTGATGGTTAAAGCTGAAATCTTCTCCGACACTTTGCAGGGCAGCTAACTTGAGTAGTATTAATTTGTGCTTTTTGATGACAAATCTTCTTCAAGTACCCGTAATCGTATGTGTTTGCTCACTTCAATATGGCTTCTTTTTATGTAATCGCAACTATTTTACAAAAAATTCAAATCCAAAATGAAAACAAATAAAAAAATCAAATTATTTTATCACTTAAGAATAGTTATTCATTCAGCTAGATGAGAATTTTTTAATTAGTAATATGATAGTTTATATCTAAGGTTATTTGCAATAAATTTCACAATTATAAAAGAAGACGAGAGAAAAAAATAGACCAACACATCTTTTGAAGAGGCCTCCAAGTATAAATGGAATAAGATGTTATTTAAAAAGATGGGGGAGGGGCAGATAGCATTGCAGTATTTAGCATAGCTGATCCACATATGATTGATTATCTATGGTTTTATCAGTTCATAAATATGACTCGAGGGAGGACATAATTAGTAAAAACATCTGCAATGTAATAACAACTTACGATGAATAATCGAATCACCCGAAGACTTAGAACAAATACATGGCAGAATGCCAAGTTAAACAGAGCCAAAGACAGGTGGTAAAGCGGAAAATACTTCTGAAATCGTGAATTTTCATGGTTTCATATGCATTGGTTCTCATTGATTGCAATCTGACGAATGATTTATTATTTTAAAGGTATGGCAATTTAACAGAATGATCTAATCAAAATCGGATTTCCGAGATAAGCAGTGACAGATTTAGATACTTTGCGGTCTTCGGTAGTGCTAATTGTCCCATTCCCCTTTTAATAAAATGGATCGTTCAATTTCAAAATTCAATAATAATAATAATAACTTGTGTCAGCAAGTTAATGATTTACTAGCTTTCTTTAGTTACCAATTTGTTCGCTCAGAATACTGACTTTTTAGGCTTTAAACAATTAATATGAAATACAAGTTTTAAAGTTTTGTTATTTGATACAGCCGAAAAACTTGAATTTAGTTGAATGAGTTTGTTAATTGTGGGTGCAGACTGAAAAGTGAATCATGGCTATAAAATAAAAGCAGAAGCGAAAATACTACAGAGAAGTTACTGTTCAAAGAAAGAATTTTTTTAAATCATAATTTAAACATGAAGAAAGGCACATTTTTAATTATATGTGTTAACTGCGGAATGAAATAATTTTGAATTTCATCTGAATCTCAAAAACAGTTTATTGATTGAACACAAATTGTTTGGAGTTGAAATTGATATCATGAAAAAGAGCATTTGTAAAGTTTTAAGAAAATATAAAAACCTTTTTTGAGAGGTATAAGTTTGGTATAATACGTGTTCAATTTCAATAGTTAAACTGTAAAGATATAACGATATGACGACGATGAACCTACTTTTGTGTTCGATTAGGTTTTCTATTTGCCGCTTATTTCGCTTTTTTTTTTCTTAACCCTTCGTAGGAAGAATTTTTTGTTTTCTGCGTTTTAAATCGGGGATATAATTCATGCTCCAGATTAAAGGTTTTAAAACATCCTAGTATAAATATATAACATGAATAATTTAAAAACCATATAATGGAAATATCCGTTATCACTTAAATTTACATGTTAAGCTCAGTGAAAAATAAATAAATAAAACATAACATGTAGCATTTTTGTTCACGATGAATAAAAAATTATTATTCCTATTTAGACACGCATTAATTCCACCCTCACTGCAAGAGATTGTGAAATACGCTTCGCACGTGAGGCATTCGCACAGGAAGAGACCCATCTTCAATGCCCCCACCTCAATTTCTCCACTCAAATAACAAAATAAACATAAATTTAAAATTTTTTCTTTATACAGAATTCAATTGAAACAATTGCATAGTAATGTCCATTTTTGAAGATTTTTGGGGTATTTGATATAAATTGCACAGAAAATAACAGAAGCACAAAAAATAAATCTTTTTATCAGTCATTATCGCTTTTATTAGCAAAAAAAATCTCCAATTAATTATAGAAAAAAAGGTTCAAGAAGTCTAACGTTTCTTCCAATCACAACAAACAGAGGAATAAAGAATTCAAATCCGCTATAAAAATTGTAACATTTAATGCGGGTTTTATTTGGCAGCAACGTTTGTTATTACGCAATAGTTGTGGAAAAAAGCAGCAAGAACAATTTATTTGTCCATTAAATGTTAGAATGAAAATTTAAATCTTGGAAAGATGAATGAAGACGAGCCACTTCCTGAGAATTTTAAATAATATTTTATTACTCAGTTAATTAAAGAAACCGTTGAATTAAAAGCAGCTACCAAATTAATAAATTAGTAAAATATCTGAATTACAATGTTATATATAATATTATTATATATAGCATTACTCCTATTTTAATATTAATCATTATAATACTGATATAAGGAATAAATTACAAAATAATAGAACCACAATGCTTTTGCATTTAATTATTAAGACCATTATTTGAAAAAAGGAAAAATTAAAAATTATTATACTAAGCACTTGTCACATATCTACTTCATTACCTCTACAGAGTACTTTTATAAGTAGCGGATTAATGTTTAAATATTTGTGAATACAAATGGCAACGCCGTATAATCACGAGACATAAATGGATGCTAAAAAGTAAACACTTAACAAAGACTCACTGAATGATTGTTAAAAATGTGTGGAAATATGAAATTAAATTGATACGTTAATAAAGTGAGCAGAGATGGAATCTTAATATCCATCGCTCTCAAAATACTCAAATCCATCATTGAATCAAATGACCGTAATATGAGGGTATCAAGGCGTCTTACCAGTTTAACCCTTAGTAGCCTGATTTACGAAAGTGATTTATTTTTAATATTACTGTGTTTGCTTGATAAAATAAAACAATAATGACATTTGATTTTTTAAAAATTTCGTTGGAAAGAATATTATACAACAGTAAAATACGTACAGCCAACCTATAAAAAAAAACTAATAGTAATGTGAACATTCGGTTTAAAAGATTGGTATCAAAATTGAAACTCTAGGTTATTAAGGGTTAAGGCTTGCTTAACTTCTATTTAATCTCCTTCGAAATATAACAAAATCTATTTTAAACAGTACAATGGAGTCTTGCATGATCGCTACAGAAGAAAACGAAAATTATTGATGTTTATATAGAAGTTTAGTTGGAACAAATCGCTTGTTCTCAATTACATTAAGATGCAATCCTGGAAAATTTAATTAAGTGTAAAAAGTTCAGAGCACTACGCCGTACTCATTGGCCGTATTTATCGGTTCGCTGTTCCTAAAGAAATGCATCACTCACCTCATTATTTGCTTCCTTTAGAGTTAAAAATGGCACATCCATTTAGACCAAATCCTGTGACAGGTGTCGCCCACACATCTACACTGGAGAAAGACGAATCAGATGAAATTCAGAAGCATCTTGTAGCAAATCGACTCCATTTCGTTTCCAGTCAGAGAAGGCCCTGGAATCAGCTGCTCGAAGAAGGCGACCAGGAAATCGTAGAGCAGCAGATGAAAGATTCGACGCATTTAATCGCCGGACCGCAGAGTCAGATGCGGGAGAGGCATTTCCTGTCGCTCGTTTCCGCCAAAGACAAGAAATGGTAAAAACACAGGTGTCACGTGACGTACGAGAATGGAATGATTGAGTGGTGGTGGTGGTGGGGAGAGCCAGCATGACGATAGAACAGGTGATTCTGCACAAATTCTGGCAGTACACAGATGCAAATACAATTGGTAGACCAACGTGAATAAGTAGTTTAGTGACTTTGAACAAATACGTTGACGATGTATTTGCAGAACAAATAAGCTTTTGTTACTGTCATAAAAATAACTTTTCGAGTTTAGTTTTTCCCTGTCATGGCACTTTCTAAACCCGCTAGTGCATGAGCAGGGTCTCGTCCATCCCCCATCATCTCCCATTAATTAAAAAAAAAAAAAACTAATTTTGGAGTTATTATTTTTTTTCCCTTTATGGGTACTTTAGATGGAAATGATTCGAACATAATTTATTGGACAAAAAAGAAATTCATTTTTTTTACTGAGAAGATACCTACCATGCATGTGATCGCTCACAAGATAGAAAATTGTATTAAAATAATAAAATATTCCTTTGCAATTTTAACATCTTTATTCAACAAAACGATTTAATTTATATATAACCAACAGCCGGCCTTCTGACCTCCGGATAGCGCGTCTTCCCCATGATCTGCTTCGTGTCGCGGTTCGGACATGGTTGCTCTGCTTCTGTATTCTGTCCGTGAGGTGCGTGAATGTGCCCCCCTGTAAAAGGGGTTGCGAAAGCGAATGTAACATATGAAATAGCTAAATCGTGCTTTTAACTCTAGTGGGCGCTACTGAAAAACAAGAGACCGCTATATCCCTTAAATCACTGGCAAATATGTCAGATGGCTAGTAGAGAGTGCCATAAGTAACAACAATGACTAGCACTTGCTCTGGTGAGTAAGCCTGTGTTTATTCGCATATTAAAAACAAACCAAGATTATATTTATATTACTGAAGATATTTATACGTAATGTAGAATGGTAAACATTTTGCCACAAGACACATCAAATATCAACATTTTATGCATATATATAAAGTTTACTTGGTGTTTCCTTCCTAGAATTTAGCAGTATGTGATTGACTAGGGGGAGAAACAGAGTTTTTAGGTTTATATTTTTTTTAACTTTTAAGAAATTAGCAATTTTAAGAGAAGAAACTTAGAAGATATCAGATATTTAAGATTTCTATGATTTAGTTCTTACGCAACATTTTACAATACAATGCAAGAACACGCACACACATCTTAACACCACGCACTACCTTCTCTAAAAGCAGAATTTCAATTATTATAAAATTCCGATGACGTTCATGGAGAAAGGTGCAATATGCACTCAACAGAGCGCCAATGGAAATGGAGATATCTTGATACTTTTGGAATATCTGATTTTCTTTTTTTTTGCCTGCCTTATATTTAATTTTCTTTTATATTTATTTACGAATTCAAAACTTAGTATTTGGATTTTGGGCGGTGATGATAAAAAAAAACAATAACTAACAGAAAAAAATTTCCAACATATTACAAAGATAAAAAAAAAGAAGCTATTAAATTTTCAACCGGAAAATGCAAAGCTAAAAGCAGAGCCAGTCTTTTAGGAGGTGCAACGGATGCCACGAACCGGGAGCCCGAGATTGAGGGGCTCCCACCATGATCGAAACTACAA
>JAOUZG010032936.1:8058343-8110056 GCA_026289955.1 Argiope argentata
CTACTCGTTTTCGGAAATTATTTCCAATGCTTACCCGCTTTCTATATATTGAAAATGGTTGGCAAAAACAAAGAATCGTGACTATTTTAAGTGCCATTAATATGGTCACCAAAAGTGGATTATATTAATGAGAATTAATTTAGTCATGTCAGTTAACTTTAAGGAGCACCATCTTATCATAGCAAAAAGATCTTTTTGATTGCTTAATGATTTTTCAAGATGGCGATTCAGTTATTGAAGTAGAGGTATGTTTTAAAGATTGATTTTGCTTTATTTTTCGTAATGAAGACGAAGTGAAATGTCGAAACTTACAAAGAAATCTTAAAATAAAAATTCTCAAAATTGACTCAGCGGTTTTGTCTGTGAAAATATACAGTGAAGTAGGGTTTTTTTTTGTAATTAACAGGACGGTATAAGGTTCATAAACACCACGGGTTTAATGTCATCAAAAATACGAAAATAAAGGGCTTAGGAAGCTATTCAAACAGTTACGTAAAATTATCTTAATTACTTCCTAAGACTGGCTAAGTGCTCTTTATTTTGTAGTTTTCGATATACATTTATCTAAGTCAATTAGCTAGAAGCGAAAGGTGCTATTAATTAATATGAACAAAACATCAGATAGTAGAACAGTTTTGAATTTTAAAGTTAAATAAAAAAAACCCGAAAAAACTTAGGGATAACTTAACAGATTTTAAATTCAAACAAAGACTGTTTAAATATCAAATGCTTATAAGTATAGCACCATACAGACACTAATCTTCACAGTTTTTAACCGATTTTTTTCCAGAAAACATGTCTCTCTTAGATTGATTCTCAGTAGGTTTTGTATTTTCCATCCTAGCTTGATTTTAAATCTTCCTTGAATAAAAATTTAGCGATTTGGTCCGCACACAAATCGCGTTCATTTCCCTGCAAAGAACCTGCTCAGGTTTTCTTCCCTCCGAAGCAAGCGGATTTCTCCGGAAAGAATGAGCTGCCGAGATTCTTCCACGAGATTAAACATCTGCTCCAGAACTGAAATTTTTTGGCTCCTCTCCAAAACAATTTCCCTCCCATTTCATTTCCACATTCGCATGGATGCCATTCAGATTTGTCTCTCCAAAAATGATTTCGGTGACAGGAGGTCGTTGTTTCCCCCATTTTTATGTATCTTAGAGCTGTTTTTAATTATGCTCGTATTTAAAGCAACAAACGACTACATTATATTTAACAGCCAGAACTCATTCCCTTTTTCGATGTCAGTTATCGAAATACATGAAAGGGGTTGCAATGTTTAATGTTGCATTCGAGTTTCGAATAACTTTAATTTTATATTAGAAAACGGACTTGTGATACTTAAAAACGTGTAACGATAAAACATACCATGTAAATCAAAGACTCACCAGTTCAAGAGCGAAATGAAATAGTCACCAAAAGCAATCAACAAATATATAGAGAGAGTATTTTGCAAGCAATGTAATTAGCCATTCTTGAAGCGTCGCCTGAGTCCTTGACAAATGCTTAGAAGGATGCAGATATTAATGTCTAATGAGTGGATGCCAGGTATTTTACCATCTAAGCCAACGCAACCGGCTTTCTGGCACAGAGGTAGCGCGTCTTCCTCGTGTTCTGGGAGTCCTGGGTTCGAGTCCTGGTTTTGGCAGGGCTGTTCTTCTGTGTGCTATCTGTGAGATGTGTGACTGCTCCCCCCTGTAAAAAGGGGGTGTGAAATCAAACGTAATGAGTGTGTAGCTAAGTCGTATCCTCGGCCCTAGTTGGCACTACTTCAAAAAACAAAACAAGAGACACTCTTTTAGGCTTAAATTTGCTGCTATATCAGCGGAGGGCTTGCCCATGGTAAGTGTCATAAGTAACAACAACAATAATAAGCCAGCGCATGCTGCAAAGTTCTTTAGAGATATTTTTTGCGTTAAGTGCGCAGGTTTAATGTTTCAAATGCAGATTATTATTGCATTTTGAAGCAAGTCAGCCAAAATATTAATCGTCTTTCAATCTGTATTCATACATGTATGTAAATACAAAAAGTCATAAAAGTAATGAATTAAAATTTATATAGATCAGTATTATCGTCGAAATTAAAAGTAAAGAATGAAATTTATTTTGATTATTTCACAGCATTTCATAATTTCAGCCATATAAAACACCGATATGGATGATGAAAAATACGAAATGACGAATATCGCTTCAATCTTATAAAATATCGCAAGCAAATTTTATTGATTTGCTATTTTTACTTTCTTGTATATGCAGTATAGAAAAAGTTCTGTAATGATCAAAACAATTTGGAACTTGAGATTTGGACGAATTTCCACGTTGTAAAAACCTTCGAGTTCAAAAAACAATTTTTGGAAAATATCATAAAGCTCAAAAATATCATAACTCAAAAAAAAGATTTAAGCTTGAAATTTAAAATTTGGTATATGATTTTTACATCAAATTTTGAACAAATCCGTTCGGAGGATGTCTGTCTGTCCAACTATTCGAATATAAATTAACATTATACTTCCAAAACGAAGAGAAGAAGATATATAAAATTCAGCACTTAATTTTAACATCAATGCAAATTATCAATTATAACGTAGACATTTATCGAACTTTGAGACAAATTCAACTAGTGGTTGCCCTCTATCGATCTTTAGTTTCAAAAAATAAGTAAGTGCGATAGCTCAAAACCACAAGACCTTGCCATAGTTGGTACATGATTTTGTGATTAAAAGCTTTATTTTGTATCAAATATTGGCTCCAATCGTTTCGGAATAAAACATTAATTCGATGCTCATGTAACGTAGGGTAATTAATAAAGGGGAAACGTTCCATTTTACTAATATCTGTTACAAGGGGAGGGGGGCACCTCGAAATTGAGAATGAAAAGCTCCCGGCATGGTGGTTGGTTTTTGTCGCCCTTGAGAGAATTCGAAAGGTTGGGGGGGGGCAGTATCCCATCGATGACAGGACGTATTTCCTTAGTTATGGGTCGTATCATGATCGGTGGTAGCCCTTAAAACTCAATCGCAGTTCCAGCCAGTGTTGCTGCAGCGGCAGCCCGGTTATTCAAGTTTTTCAAAGTTTTTTCAGTCGAGGAAGTCAATGAGTTAGTAAACCCTACTGCTAAGGATCAATTCTCAAAATACTTAAGGAAAACAATACTGGACACAGATTGAGTGAAAATTCTAAATTCATGCCAAAGGTTAATGTTTCGAAATTATTGTACGCTAAGGTCACGTAAGGCGTGGACAATGCTTTTATTAGAGAAAGTTTCAGAGAGACGACTCTCGCTGGTTTAAAAAGAAGTCATCTACAGACATTTTTTTTTTAAAAAAAACTTTCATTTTCCTTACGCTTATAATGAGATTCTTAAAGTTCTTCATCACAAGCTTCTTATGATACGCGAAAAAAAAAATCGCCGACCCGATCTAATCAGTCAAGGAGTTGTCCCCCGCTCCAGTGCCTCTTTCAAGCTTATTAAAAGTCAGGGCGAAGAAGTCAAACTTTTGAGTCGCTTCACTTACCGCACGCATTACTCAACCATAATAAGATCATTAGTTATAATCTAAGCCCGCGTATTCCATCATTCTACGATCCATTCTTTTCTCGAAGGTATTTGGAAATTTAGAGATTTAGTTCGGTTTAAATATAAGACACATTTTGAATGCGTTCATGATTCGCCAAAATTCTGAATTCTCAAACATTCAGAACAGATTTTGAAACATAAATCAGTGAAAGCAAAAAGATGCTGCCAAGACAAATATTATGAGAACGAAACTATATTTTTAAAAATCATAAATCAATGTTTATCATCCCATAGTTTTACAATTCAATAAACCTGCTATTCGTAGAGAGATGGATTTCGTTTCATACTGATAGTATAAAAGTACAGCATCAATAATTATTGTAAAGAAAATTTTTAATTTTATAATTAATTAGATTACATACCTAGTTGAGTACCAAAGGCGTCCGGTTGATAGTAGAAATGTTTCCTTCATATTATTCGAAGTAGTAATAGACATTGTATATTTCTTGAACGGAAAGGACAATTTCTTTAATTAGAATTTATGAAATACGTGATTATATAAATTAAATAAAAAGACAAATTTTAATAATTTTTTCGGTTCATTAGTATGGTTGGAACCTGTTTGGTACAATCGATTGTAGACCATTCATGAAATTTGAGCAATGAAACCCGAAAAAAACCAGAAGGAATGCTCCCCAAAATTTTGACTCATTCTCCCCGAATTTTTTTTAATCACCAGTAAAAAATTGGGGATAAGGCATGACATTGGTGTACAATAATTCCAAAATATTAAATTTTGACATTAATGTAGCGTTTTTCTTTAATCTGGTTATGATTGCTTGGCGAGTTATTTGATGAATAATCCTCGAAATGAAATTAACGCTTTACCACATATAGATCCTTATATGGTATTGCAGTTTTGATTCAATTTTATTTCAAAATTAAGTATTATAAAATAAACAAAATAATTTTAATCCATCAAATATATATTTAGCAATAATAAAACGCAAAATAATTGTCTATAATTTTTTGACATTTTGTAATAACCTCACTTTTGTGCAAGTGAGTGAAAAAGCAGAATCGAAGTGCGAGTGATTCATTTTGAAAAAACGATAACAGAGTAAAACATAAGCATTTTTTGACAAAAAAATATTTTCATGGAGTCGATATACTTATCTTTCTCAACGGATAACAATTTTTCCACTATTCAACTGTAATGGGTTTTTTCTCAGTGCATACGAGCCCATATAGGGTTCCGTAAAAAACCCAAAATATAAAACTTTTTCATTATTTTATATTTCTTATTGATAATTAAATAAAGCTATTTCCACCGTGAAACAATTTTTTTCAACGCTTTATTAATTCATTAAGTAAAGGGTTAATAATATATGAAAATCGAATTTTTATTTTGGATATATTTTTTACCAGGAATTGAAAATTAATCTTATAAATTGTTATACTTGAAGTCATAAAATCGCATAGCTAAATTAATATCTTGCAACTACTGAGTGTTTGAATGATCGCGTTTACTTGTTTCTGAAAGTAACTACCAACAGGTGGTCACCCCTTGCTGAATTTGGTTAAAAGTTTGACAGATGTCTGCACTATAGATGGTAAATCTGTAAGCCGAATTTTTCTGTCTCTTGATTTTGTTCTTATTACTGTGGGATCTGTTAACAGATCTCATATCCTGTATGGCGCCATCCTGGCCTGTTGCGTCATGGATTACATAATGCTTTCTCGCCATTATTGGCAGACAACAGCTTAGCAATGAGACGGTAAGACTTACCGGTCACGCTCGTGTATCTTTTTATGTGCTTTTTTTTAGTTTAGTAATGTTTTGTCCTTATTATCCTAATAAATATATTTTACATATTAATGTTGATCGTTTTTTTTCCAATATTCCCCCCTCTTGGGGGGATCCACCTTTCTGGTTAATACTCCTAGCAAATCCCTCCAAATCCTTGAAATTCTGCGGGTGTTAGTACAATTTATTTAAGACGTTAAATTGAAGTAAACAATTTTCATGTGAGTGGAGTTTTGCTCTGGTGATTTACTGGACTGCTGAGTGGACGTTAGTGCGTGCGTCTGATGGATTTGACTCAAACAAAAAATTGAAAATAGCTTTTACATATTAACGCTGCTCGTTGCCATTTCCCACATTCCCATACCAAGTTAGCTTATTTTCGAATAGCTAGAATGGCAAACTACCACTGAACGGATTTTGCTGAAAATTGGATAGACATCTACAAAAAATCCTATACAAAATATTATACATCTGGTTCAAAACATTTATTGAGATTTTTTTTCAAAGGCAGGCAGACGTATTGCCAAAAATTTCTTTCGAATTTTAGGGATTTTTGAAATGCGGAGATTCGTCAACATTTCACGTTCGAGTTTTTTGGCGATTACAATACTTTCTCTATGTTTTGTGCGTATGAAAGTGAAAATACAGAAATACGAGCAAAAAAATAAGCGTTAAATTTAGATTTCACGCGTACTCCCTTTAAGTGCAAGTAAGGGAGCGTATTTACACTATTCTGAACACAATTTAGCCAAGAAAACAAATTTGTTCTCTCCTCTTCAGAATATTGGAAGAGCACACATTCCCTGCACTTCCGAGAGGCGGAGAGAAAAGTTCATTTTCAACCGAGTTGGAGCGGAGTTAGTTGCTTGAAATTCCTTGCAACTTCCAGTTGGGTTTTTTCTTCTCTCCTCTCTTTCCGCCTTCTTTTTGTTTACAGTTTCCTTACTTTCTATTTACTTGGACCATAAAATCGTGGAACTCGATATCCCCGTTTCTCGCATAAAAGACAAACGAAAACAGACAAAAAGTAGTTGAAACTAAGTCTTTATAACGAGGAGAAATTCAAATCAACTGCTCACGAGGTTGTCGGAACAGGAAAAATTAAAATTATTCCTCGACATATTCAAATGTCAGGTGTATTATTAAATCTTGTATTATTTTTCATTCGAGTTATGTTCAATGCCACGAAGGATTGCAAAAGTGTTCAAATAAATCAATTGAATAGAATTAATATGATAATATGTGAGGCTGTGTATTTTATAAATGGCTGTATTCAAAACTGAATTCTTGCATCTTTTAATTAATTTCATTTATTTTATGTTGGTAAGAATTCAGTTTATAATGAATCTTCCATACTCTTCTTTATAAATTAGAATTTAAATTTTTTAAATACTTTATTGTTCTTGATGGCAACAATGTGTTTTAATCCTTCTTATGACTTAAACAATTCCTTTGATTTTTTTCATGTTGATTTTTGGAAAGTAACTCTACCTAGAAATGATTTAAGAAAACAGAGGAATCATTTCCCATTGTATTTCCAATTGTGAATTATAAATTAGTGACTGAAATGGAAAATTTCTCTTTTTTTGGCAGTCTTTTAAAAGCGTGTTTCTAAAAATGCTTTTATTAAATTCAATCTTATTAGGATTCTGTTTAGGGAATTTGATTCAACTTGTGCTGTGTAGTAAAATAATCTTGTGTAGCAAAATAATATATATTCTAGAGTGAATTGTTCTCTTATTGAATCTCTGTTTGGAAGATTTCTTCTTACTACCGCGAAGCTTTTTTTCCTTCTAGATGTATAGTGTACAAGATGTAGTTTGACAGAATTGAATCACACAATTTATTGCCCTTAAAATTGAAATAAGCACTTTACCTCCAATTCGGGAAGATTAATTGTAAGTTGTCTATTGAATGCCACTTTTCAACATATTTTTTTATGTCATATCAACCTTTTCTGGCAGCGAAATAAACACTCTCCACGATCCCACCCTCTCAGCTCCCCCTTTAAAACAGGGGTCGATATCCAATCGGCTGTTGTGGATCATGTCAAAACCACATTCGAATTTAGTTTTGATAGAGAACGGATGGATTTGAGAAGTGTGGGATGCTTATGAACGAACCAGATCACGTTCCCCTATAAGTCTTAAAGTTTATTCAGCGGCAAATTCGTGCGTTTCTTTTCACCCTTCGCTTTTACTTCGTATTTTCAAGCTTTCAATTTTTATAGCTCAGACTTTTCTTTTTCAGATCGTTCCATCCTTCTTCACGCACTGACTTATTTATGGCCCAAGACACAGCAAAGAAATGGCCCTTGTCGAATAGAGGCCAAGTGAATCAATAGAAAGTTACAAATTTTAGAAGAGAAATAAGTTTTCCAAAGAACAATAAAGACAGATTTCTGATGTGAGACAGAGTTCATCACCCCAAGATCCAGGAAAATAATTACTGGAATCAATACAACTTGAAGAGAAAAGTGACAACAGCGTGTATATATAAAATTCGTTAGAACAAAGAATAGCCTAGGTACTGAGACCAAATATTGAATTTGGTTAATTTTGATATTTCGTACTCAATGTAATAACTCAAAACTGCTGATTTTTTAAAAAGTTTAAATAGTTTTGAGTTATTTCATTGGTTAATTTTAATATTTCATTCTCAAACTTCAAGATTAATCCCAACTCTTGTTTTAAATGGATTAACGAAAGTAATAATAAAAATTGGAGTGCTTTCGAACAAATTTGGAACGCCTGAAACATCTTTCATTAACGTTATTTATCGCTAATATTATATTATACTAACCCCCTAACTCATAAATAAATTACTATCATGCTTTAAAATTTTGAGAATCGTTTCCTAGAGTTTACTCTTAATAATTGTTAAATTTCAAATTGCTAAGGTGAAAATCGCAAAAAGTCATTTCAAAGGTCCCTGGTCGCCTTAAATCAATGAGGGTTTAGAAATGTATTTTTAGATCATGAATGATCGTTATATAAGGAATGCATTTTAAGGGGAGAAAGAGAGGAAAGTAGAACTTTTTCTTCCTATATGCTTTTTACAGGTTCTGCCATTAAAAACCGTTTTGTAATAAAAGTACTTTGTAAATAACTGAAATTTTATAACTTTCAGATGAATTATTTTAACGCCCCGCTTTGAAACAACAAACGGATTATTTTTAAACACATCTCGTAAATTTGAACAGAAGTCAAACGATGTGGATAATTCTTGAGTAGCCCGCTTATAAACTGCGCCATACTAACATTTAATCCGCAACGTCAAAAGCAACAGGCCTACATATAAGGCAGATTTTTGACGAAATTGCGGCTAGATTCTAGAGCTCTCTGATCTTGGTGGTCACACAGTTAAACCATCTCGGTACTTGTTGGAAGAGGCGAAAGAAAAAAACAGGCAATCATTTGCAATGCAAGCAAAGCAAAGTAGCGGTATAATTTTTTTATGTTTATTTTTTGTTGATGAAAAACCCAATGAAAGTCCAAAAGTGTTACATGATTTTACTAAATTAAAAATAAACTGCGTGAGAATCATCACAACGGCTTTATTGCATATTAATGCAATGTAACAGGTTTTATTTTTCTTAATAAAGGGGAAAATCCAAATGCACGTTTTGAATACCTTTCTATGGACTAACAGGGCTCAAAATTTGCAATAAATATGCAGGCTATTTAATTTAATTAATCTGTTATGTTATTGCTTTCCTGTATATGTAATTTGCGCTAATTATCTGTATAGCTACTGTAGATGCATGAAAAGCTCCCGTAATTACCCATAGTACTTTACGTTGCACACTATTGATCTTTTGTCTGTGTTTATTATTTTCTTCCATAAGGATATAGCACTAATGTCTAGAAAAATTATATATTATAATATACATATTATTACAAACGGGCGAAAGCTGCGAAAGCAATTGGCGTTGACGAAGAGCTTGGCAACAGCCGGGTTGGTTTGGCGAAAGGAATAGTTTGTTAGCCGCTGGATCGCTCACGGTGTTTTCCGAAGTTTCACGTGCTCCTGGGCGCTTGATCGCTTGGCTATATAAAGGACGAGTTGTCGTGATTAGTAGTTCCTCTCGGAAGAGTTGCGACTCGTTGTAGCGAGCGGATTACTTTTCTCGCTTGTTATTAGTAAACTGTGTTTACGTTTGCAGTTAACGTTGTATTATTGAACTGGTTGCGATTTACTGTTTGCTGTGCTATACGATATCAGTTTTTCAGTCTGTTTTTATTGTGCGTAAGGCTTGCATTTAAGCTGTTAGTGACTGTTGACTGCTGGACTGTTTTTATCTGAAGTTATCCTTTATCAAGTTATCCTGTAAATACCTTTAAAATAGCTGTAAATAAATTTATTTGTGTTCTCCTCAAGTAAAGTCCCATCAATCTGAACCCTCTACGCTAAAAATGTAACAATATGTACGCAAAATAACAAAACTTTCGATATAATTTCTTAAACATACCACATGAATTTTCTGTTGCAACTCAAAGCCACAAACGGGAAAAGCAGGATACGAAGAGAATCGATCCCACTCAATTTCACGCGAATTCTTCATGCAGCATAACATTAAACGATGGCGATCGATTACGATTATGCTGATGACCTCTCCACTGGATAGAGCGACTCGCTTCATTTCCTATATTCACAACAGCACTTTCGTCAGAAACGCATTCCTCTCCTCTCCATTCCACACACAAACGAAATTTACATTGTAAATTTTTCTACAGAACCGCTCGCTACCATTTTCGGCCCGTATTTTTTGCAGAGAATTATCGAATTTTCACGCACGACGAGATGGAATGCTTTTTTGTAGAAGTGATGTTCACAACAAAGACTATTACAGAAAAAGATAATTATATTCTTTTAGCAATTTTTTGCCCTCTCTATAAGAAATGAATGAATAAATTTGGAAATCATATTATTCACTGGTTATTCATTCCTATGCAAATCATGCCCTGCTTTCTATTATTAGCCCCCGTAAACTATACTGTAAGACGCAACAAAAACAGTATAAACTTTGCTCCTCCTATATCCTTGATATACACTGAAGAGCCAAAAAACTCGCATAGCAGGTGCTATGCAAATAATAGAGGTGTTCAACCAATCAGCGTAACGCGATGCGGTTGAAAGTGTTTATATAAGATAACAAATGTCTGAAGAGGCTAATTACATCAATTCCTACTGTTATAATGGCACGTTCTCAAGATTTAATCGATTTTTAACGTCAACTAATCGACGATGAACGAGAGAGGGAGCACGGCTTTCCCAAAGTAGAAATGAAGTTTTGATTTTCACCCCCTACCATTTCTAGGGTGTAGAGCGAATATAAGAGTTTCGGTAAAACTTCAAATCTCCAACAGCGCTGAGGCTTGTAAAAGGCCTTGATAGAAGGAAATCATCGACGCCAGAAGGGATCGTTATACCATATAGATGTTCAACCTTTACTCAAAGTGCTGTGTATTTGAATGCAGGTCCATCAAAAAGTGTCCGTATACGCACTATGCAACGTAACCTAATTGATATGGGCTTTCGCAGCCGCAAACGATCTCGTGTACCATTGGTGACTTAGCGACACAAAGCTCAGCACCTTACCTGGAATCTCCTAAACCGCCAATGGTCTCTTAATGATTGGGAAAACATTGTCTGATCTCCATGAATCTATGGGTTTCTCATGTTTACAAGGAACTTTTCAAGCTTGTGGAGGCTCTGTGAGGATAAGGGGTTTGTGAAGGCAGTATGAAATGGGATCGTTGATGTATGCAGACTGAAACTTGAGAGGCCACTAGGGCTTTAACATCCTCTTTGACGCTCTACATGCAGTCATGTTCTGTGTGCATTCTGATGGATGTGGACAATTCCGGCAGGATAATGCGCCACCCCACTGATCTACAGTATCTACTGTGTTTCTTGATGATCATCCTTCTGGATTTCTTTCCCTTTTTGGGCCAACTAATTCTCCTGACGTGATCATTATAGACCATAACTGGAATTGTGGGATCATGAACTACCACAATTGTGTAACCGGAGTGTGGTCAACATACTCAAGCAAACACAAGCTTCCAAACAAATACTTTATTTTCACAAGCACATTCTCTTCAATTCTCGCACACACTCCATGCTCTAGCTCCATACTCACCAAGTCAACGCAAGTGCCCACGCAGATGGCTCTGCAGCGCCCTCTACGAAAGCACTTATGTCACAATATACTGGTCTGCGATGAAAATCTTTCATCACAACTTACAAAAGGTCTTCAATTATCATAACAACTATTTACAACACATAAAAACATACCACTATACAATATTAGAACATACATTTCAAACTTTTAAACAATTATTATAAAAATAAATAGAAAAATATTAAAATACACAAAGAATCACTTTTAAACGAATATTACACAAATAAAATTCGAAATAATTAAAATATATAATACAAAAATTTAGAGGAATTCTCAGGAATGGCTGTTAGAGCAGTTCCAATGATGAAATGTCCAGGAGTCAGGGGGCTCAAATAACTCGGGTCATTGGAAATAGCCACCACAGGTCTGGAGTTCAAGCACGCCTCAATCTGGGTTACCAAGGTCAGAAATTCCTCGGAGGTGAGAAGTTGGGCAACAATCGTTCGTTTCAAATGAGTTTTCATTTGCTTAATGCCATTCTCCCATAGATCTCCGAAATGGGGTGCATTAGGGGGATTGAACCTGCACGTGATGGTCTGATGTGCCAATTCGTTGTGGAATTCCTCAGATGCTAGGATTTCTGAAATATAAATTTTGAGTTCCCAAATAGAACCGAAAAAGTTAGTGCCCCGATCAGAAAACATTTCTTGGGGTTTGCCTCGACGAGCCCCAATTCTCCTTAATGATGCCAAAAAAGCATCTGATGAAAAATCACCAACTACTTCCAAATGCACTGCTTTTGTAGCAAAACATATAAATAAGCACACGTAACACTTGATCGGTCTCACGCCTCTGCCCTTGCGGGGTTTTACATGGAAGGGCCCTGCATAGTCGAGGCCCACTCTGGTGAAAACTCTAGGTGCAGGAAGATCGGCCATGACTTGTGATGTAGTACTGGCTCGATTTTTAAAGCATTTTATACAATTCCTAATAACTTTGCGCACTGCTTCTCTACAATTTATTATCCAGAATTTCTGTCGTATAGCCGAAATAGTTAGGGATGTTCCCCCATGAAGATGAGTCACATGAAAGTGCTTAACAATCAACTCAGTCATGTGATGCTTTTTCGGAAGGAGAGCTTGATGTTTTTGACTCTCAGGTATATTAGCATGCTTCAATCTTCCTCCAACCCTAAGCACACTCTGACCATCCAAGAAGGGATTGAAGTAGATAACTCTGCTATTTGATTTAATAGGTTTCCCTAACTCCAAATTTGATATTCCTCCTTGAACGCCTCCTTTTGAACTAGCCACACAATAACGTCCGAAGCTCTATCAAGCTCTAACACCGTCCAAGCTTTTTTGACATTTGATACCTTATAGTTGGCATTATTCACAAATCTAAAACACCATGCCACAACTCGGGTAAGCTTTATCCAAGAAGAAAACCTTGAAAGAATATCACTTTCCTTCTACGTAATCGATGCAGCGCAAACAGTTTTTCGTTGCTCATCCAAGAAGCTTTCTTGCAGTTCAGACTCCAAATTGGGCGTTTTTATTATCAAACGTTTTTATTATCAAATTCAACTTTTCTTAGCCAAAATGGGCCACGAAACGAAGTTTCGTTATTCACGAAATCGACCAACTTAACACCTCGAGACACAAGGTCTGCAGGATTTTCAGTACCCCTGCAAAAGTGCCACTGAGAGGGAGTGATTGAATTCTGAATTTCCCTAACACGGTTTGCCACAAACGGCTTTCATTTATTAGCGGAACCTCGAATCCAGTGTAACACTATTTGTGAGTCACCAAAACAATGAATATTATTACTTCTGTTTTTAAAAAGTGTTTTCAAATACTCAGCTACTAGTGTAGCAACCGTAGCTACCATTAACTCAAGGCGGGGAAGCGTTATCTTCTTTACAGGGGCTATTCTACTTTTAGATATTACAAAGAATGTCTCTAAAGTAACTGGGTTCTGAAAGTGTTGTTGTTGTTGTTTCTAATGGCACTTGCCTATGGACAAGCTCGCTGCTGGACCCAGCAGCAGATTTAAGCCGAATGAAGCGTCTCTTGTTTCAAGTAGCGCCAACTAGGGCCAAGAGTACGACTTTTGCTACACACTCATCTCATTCGCTTGCACAACCCCTTTTTACAGGGGGGCACATTCACACATCTCACAGATAGCACACAGAATAACAACCATGCCCGAACCAGGACTCGAACCCGGGACCTCCTGAACACGAGGCAGACGCGCTACCTCTGTGCCAGCAAGCCGGCGGGTTCTGAAAGTACGCTACACAACCGTATTCCTTTATACTAGCATCTGCGAATACAATTAAGATCATATCTTCTACTTTGATTCCTGTGCCACGTAGGAAATATTTTCTAGGAATACTAAAACCAGCAAGTTCTTCAATCTCAGAACAAAGAAATCAAGAATTTAACTCTCAGCTCCTTCGACACCTCGCCATCCCAATCGCATCTCGACTCCCACAGTTCTTGTATCATAAATTTAGCTCTAACTACATATGGCAAAACCAAAACAATTGGATCATAAATTTTGGCAAATGATTCCTTTAGTTATTTTGTGTATACTCAATAATTCTCTTAACTGTGGCATATCTAACCCCATAGTGTCTCGATCTGTGTTCCAAGCTAAACCTAGGACTTTTGTAGAGTTTGAATTAAACCTTTTTTCTTCAATGTCTATTCCGTTTTTGATCCACAACTCTCTCAAGTTTCTAGAATTGCTCTTCATTTTGCGGAGATGCATGCCTGCATCTTTTAAATTATCTACCGCAGTGGTCGATAGATAAAAGGCTTTATCATCGTTTTCGGTCCCAAGTAAAAGATCATCAACATACAAAAACCCATCTAACATTTCCCCAACATCAGCATGTTCCTGCCTGAATTTCTCTATATGGTGTTTAATAGTTGCTGTTAAGTATGAAGGGCGATTGACAAGTTCCAAAAGGCAAACGAGACATTCTGAATATCTGAAATGGCGAATTCCCATCATCACTGAACCAAATAAATTTCAAATAGTTTTTAGAATTCTCCTCTAGCAAAATAGAATGAAATGCACCTTTTATATCTGCACAAAATGCAATTTCATGTAATCTGAATTTTAAAATGATATCTAATAAATTACTATACAAGTTTGGACCCGGAATTAAACACTCTTTCAATGATTTAGCCTCCCCCCCGTCCTTAGAAGAACAGTCGAATACGATGCGAACGGCAGTAGTCGCCTTATCAAGACGGATTACAGGAATATGCGGGGCAAAATAGCTATGCATTTCATTATCATAACCATCCCCATTCGGACATTTTTCAATTATCCCTGTCTCCAATTGTTCACTAATTAATCTCTTGTATTCGTTAAACAGCCGCTCATTTTTCCTTAATTTATTTTCTAGTTTCAAAAATTTCTGCTTGGCAATATGAAAGTTATTTTTAAGTTCTGACTTTCCTTCCTTAAATAACAGTCCAATAGTTATACCTTCCATTTTCAAAACGCAAGTTCTTTTTAAACAAATCGATAACCTCTAAATCTTCACGCGATAATGAATCACTATCTATCGTAAAAATTTCCTCTAACCGCCAAAACGATTGAGGGTCAAAGCATGTTTGGAAATCGCTCACCTCTCCAATAAATGCTGAATATGAATTAACACCTGTCACATCTCGATTTGTTAATTTTTGCCCCCAGATTGTATCTCAAAACAGTGTTTGAATCAAAAACAAATCCTCTGCTATTTTTTTTATCGGCCGAAGCCCAAAAGTAATTCATACCAATCAAAATGCTTATTTTTCTTTCACTGGAAGGATCATCTGCAAGGCGCAGATGCTCTCTTTGTATGAATTCCACAACAAGCGGCGAAAGTTGACCTTCAATTGAACACGAGTCATTAGATATTTTATCCGTTATGTAATCTTCAATATTTATGGTTTTCGATTAATCATTTCTACTCGTAAGAGTTACAGAGCTAAACGGAAATTCCTTTTCTTCGCAGTTATTTCTGAAGGAATATACTTTTAATTTTTCTACTCTCTTTATGGGCAGGTTTAATTCCCCAGCTAACTCCCTAGAACAGTAACTTAACTCTAACCTCGAGTCAATTAACACCCTATCGGTTCTGTTTTTTTTTCCATGATGAGTGACAACTGAACAAGTTTGTAATAAAACGGATTTCTTTTGAGATTGCGTAATAGACACGGTAGTTTTGTCCTCCACTGCTCTATCTTCAGCTTTACGATTATGATTATCCAACTAGGATTTATTTTTAGAAAAACAAAAGAGTTTATTATGAGACACTTTCTTACAAACCTCGCAGGCTTCAATGCGAGTCCTGCAGAAAGCTGCTTTGTGTTTTCTAAAACAACGGTAACACAAATTGGATGCTTTTAAGTGCTTTCGCTTTTGTTCATCAATAAATCTCATACACTCAAGAGAATTATGCTCATTATAAATGTTACAAAACACACAATATTTTCCAACCTAACTACTACTATATGCTGATGTTGACCCACCTTTATAGCAATTTCTATTATTTTTGAACCCTGGTTTCGTATTAATGTTTACGACATATTTATCACTCCTTGAACTACCCATTAGCCCAGTAGCCTCTCTGCATTCAATTTCTACTTTTATAAATTCTATTAACTCTGTCACCTCAGTATTTTCCTTAGACTTTTCTTCTATGAAATTCCAGAACCAAATCCTCAGACAACAGTTGAATTGGTTGGTTTGGAATTAATAGCTGACCGTAGGAACCACTAGTAATCTTCAAATTACCCAGATTTCTAACACAAATCTGCAACTGATCATATAGTTTTCTGAAACCAACAACATTCGAAGAATTCTTAACTCGTTCTAGATGTAGTAGCATCTGCATGAAGTTTGATATAATTATATTCCTACGTCCAACCTTTCTTCTAAACTCTTCATACATACATCATAATTTTCTTCAGACAAACTATAGCCTGATACACAGTTGTCAGCGGAACCCGACAATAAACTTTTTAGATAAGTAAACTTTTCTACTTTAGTCAACCCTGTATTAGACTGAATTGTGTTATCGTATGAATTATAAAATTCCAACCATTTACTAGGATCTCCATCAAATTTTTCTAAACTCAATTTCGGTAATCTTATTCAAACATTACTTGCAACACTATTACTGTTTTCAAGCACAGCCATATTGTTTTGCATACTATTAGACATGATCGATGCATCTCTTTCCCTAACAGATCCGTTACTGTTAATCTTCTTTGTCTTACTAACTATTGTAGCTTTACATATCATTGTTTTATCATCATACTCACCGCATGTAATTAATTCATCATCATACTCCCTCTCATCAGTTATCAGTTCATCGATCTCAGAATCAAGGCCTCGCAGTCTCTCCTGATACTCCATTAGAAGCTCATAGGAAGCCTTCAAATTATCAAGCTTTTCCTCGGTCAGTTAATTTTTAAACAACTCAAGACTGTTCAGAAGTTAAGTGACTCTGCTACGCATAATGTCACGTTGCTTCTTCAATTTACCAATATCTTTGCTCGCCCCGTCTGCCATAACTCTAGGCAAGGATAACTATTCAAATAAAATTTACATACCAATTTTCGCTTGCACTATCACAACCTTGAAATTCTTCACTGGCGGCTTTAAACAATGGGGGATCATGAACTACCACAATTGTGTAGCCGGGGTGTGGTCTACAGACTCAAGCAAACACAAGCTTCCAAACAAAACAGTTTATTTTCACGAGCACATTCTCTTCTACTCTCGCACAGACTCCACATTCTAGCTCCATACTCACCAAGCCAACTCAAGTGCCCGCGCAGATGGCTCTGCAACGCCTTTTACGAAAGCACCTACGTCACAACAGGAATGTTTGCTGCCCTTAGGAGATCTTCACCACCTCGCACTACCAGGGCTTTGCGGACTGTCCTCCAAGAATCTTAATGTGAACTGTCTGCAGAATATCTTCAGAAATTGGTTGAATTCATGCCAAGCCATGCTGCGGCACTTTTGATTGCTCACGTGGGCTCTACATGATAGGTGTTCCAGTTTTTTTTTGGGGGGGGCACTCCAATATACTAAGGATCTTATATCCCCAATTATATTTATCAATTCCATTTTCCACCGACAGCTCTGACAGTAAGTTTGTAAACATTCAAATATATAATGCTTCAATATAAATCAGCATGCATGTAATACTCTTAATTCATTTCTTGATATCCATTTGAGCGGGTGAAGATCAACGACGTCGAAAAATTATTAAATGATTGTGGAAATCCGAGCACTTTTAGGATTTTTTTCTTTAGGGGAGGTAAAGTATTTCCACTATCGACCGATTTATGCACATAGCTAGCAATGCTGATTTTTGGCAATAGACTTGATGTGATCAAATAATAAATTTCAATATCTTAATGGCCTTTAAAGAAAACGAGATTGTTTGGGGAAAGTTTCGTGTTCTCGAATCTCGGGTAGATGAAGAGAACGATACCTTTATTTACGGATAGGATGGGCTTTCTTATCTTCTTCGTACCGGAAGATTTTGACAGAAAATTTGCAATAATTATGTTTTTTATTCTTTCATTTCATGTGCTACTTAATATTTATTTCGGATCCTCGATTTTATATCTTAGAGTAGTTACATAATTCTACTGCCTTTTCTTTCGATACAACAGATGGAGTTACATTATTAGCATCAAGGTATGTTTCCCCAGGATTCCACATCGGGGCCATTATTAGATTGCATCCTGAGTGTCGTATTCGTGGTTGTTTTGTGAAATGTAATAAATAACTGTTCTTGAAACTCGTGTATTACTCTCAGATACCACATAATGAAGTTAGAATCTGCCGGCGTCCTAGCACAGAGGTAGCGCGTCTTCCTCGTTATCTGGGCATCCCGAATTCGAGTCTCGGTTCAGGCATGGTTGTTCTTCTGTGTGCTATCGGTGAGATGTGTGACTGTGCCCCCCCCTGTAAAAAAGGGTTATGCAAGCAAATGGGATGAGTGTGTAGCTAAAGTACTCTTGGCCCTATTTGGCGCTACTTGAAACAAGAGACGCTTAATTCGGCTTAAATTCGATGATGAATTAGCAGGCTTGTCCATGGCCAGTGTCATTAGTAACAACAACAAAGAGTCTAAACCCTCAACAATCTTTAATAACTTTCGAAGAATTTAAACTGATTGTTGCAGGATTACCATGACAATGAAACTATTTATACAAAAACTGCAGAATATTTTTGTTTATTTTAATAATAAATAGACAAAATGCTATCATAATTTCTGTAATTTTAGCTATAACTTTAAATACAATACTATAAAACTGTTCAAGTTCTTAGTTCTACGACACAGACTGAGTGTTTAGGTATAGTCTAGTGTAATTGACGGGAAAAAATCCTCAATATACCGAATTTCAATTTTAAATAAACTTCTCTGATTCATTAAGTCTCTTTAGATTCAGGCCTCGTCATCTAACTGGGTTTTAAAATTGAAAGGTCTGCTCTAAAATAGACCTAGTTTCTTTGAAATATAACTGAACTAAATTTGTGATAGATCGATCCTCTCCCAAAGCCGCTTTTGGAAAGGGTTTTTATCGTTACGGTCATTGACAAAATTTGGAAAAATAAGAAATTTTTATTTCTTAAAGGATCTAAGCAAATGTTTTGTGAAGAATATAGATAAAAAGATTTATGAATAAAAATCATCAGCCTTATAATAACTTACAGTAAATATAAAATCATACAGTTAATTTACATAGATTTGCCCATTTATATAGACAAATGTAAAGTGCATAACATATTATGTGCCAATACCCAAAATTGCTTAGCAATGCAAAAATATAGAAAAATTGGAATAAAAATACGAAAGTAGATAAAAAAATATACAAAATTATTCAATTTAATATAATTAATAAAAGTTCCATTTTCGCCAAAATAAAAAAAAATGTCGTTAGATATATTTTATAATTTTAGTAATTTGGCCCATAAATGTTTAATGAATTCTTTGAAAGGAAAATGATAAATAATTTTTTAAATAAGCATAGGTCTACGTTATAAACATTTTTATTGTATAAGTTGACTCCGATGACAAGTCGTAAAAAATGACTTATGAAAGTAAGCAAAAGCAAATAAATAAAAAAACAGAATACTCGACACTCAGAGAACTACCATTCAATGCACTTGTTATACGAGCAGCTGTATTATTTGAATGTGCTTTTCCGTAAATCTGTTACCTAATGCAAAATTTGATTTTGCTGGATTCTCTCAAAACAACTCTCACCCATTGCACTTGTGATGGCAACATTTCGTTTTGTAAAACTGCCTGTCACAAACGTACGCTGCTACATTTGTAGTCTGCCCCGTGATTTTGAAATCATCATGCAGTTAGTTTCATTTACTAACAAAAATTTCACAGAGGACAATCAACAATTAGATCCATGTAATTCCCCCCCCAAAAAAATTTTCTAAGCCATTTCTTAAAGCATTTCATATTCGTTATAAAATTTTAAACTTTCCGATGCGTTTTCTTCAATGAAGTAAATTTAATATTCGTTTATTTTTCTTCTTTATCTTTTTCTTAGAAATAAAAATTAATCGGCGATTAAATTTAATAATTGAATCGGATAATCTTAATTCGCGCATTCTCTAAGCTCTTTTAAATAACACTTCGCTCTTTCGAGACAAAAAAAAATACTGCCTAGAAACTGATTTCTTTTATTATTTTGTTAAAAGTTTAGGGCGAGCTAAAAAAACTCCTAAGAAGATTATTTTCCTTGATTCTCTTTCACTGTTGAGTTCCTTGCTTCAACAAAAAAAATAGAACATGCAGATATAAAAAAAAGGAAAACTGCTGACAGATCTTTAAAGTAATTAACTTTTTGCGAAGATGGGCTCTGCAAAGCAGGAATTATTTAAACAGAAAAAAATTGATATAGTTCAAAGGATTTGGACAAATTAATTAATTTAAATATTTAACTAAAACTTTAAATTAGTTCAGGAAATTAACAAAATTCAATATGTAAATCATGAAAGTAATTGCATTGAAAAAACGCCACGGAAACTTTGAGCCTATTAAATCTGTTGGATGCTGCTAGCAAAACTGTGGATAAATTTTTTTTGTTCCTTTTTAAATAAAGTTCTGGTTCATTTTGCTGTTCCTTGCAGCCTATTTAATTATTCGTTGATTCTGTTGTTTCTACATATGACTTTTTTTTCCTAAAGCCCTTTCTGTATCAAAGTACAGAGCATTCAAGAGGTAAATATTTGTTCAAATAATAGAATAAATAATTGAACTATTTTTATGTTGCAAAAATCTGCCTGAGTTGATGAGAGATACATGCACAAGCATTATAAAAATTGGTTTCTAATCTAGCTCTAGTTTGGATTTGAGATTGAGCTGAAAGAAATTTATAGATTATCTTAAAAACCCTTCTTGTAAATGGCTCGCGAGGAAATGTTAACATTATATCAGGAAATTTATTATTCTATTAAATATTATATTTTCTTCACCCATCGCTCTACTAAACTATTCTAATGAATTCTGAGTGCAATAGATATTAAACTTTCTGAATCGTAATATTGTTCGAATTTTGCTTGTTTATAACATCAAAATTCTAAAATAATTAACACTTTGACTATCAAGTCAGTTATCGATTAATTTTGTATTATTTTTTTAATGTGTCAACTTCTAATGGAGAAAGAAGAATTTTGTTAGTTTTTCAATGGAAAACTAGTGAATATTTCTTACAACAACCCGTTCCCCCAGGGGGAGCGCACCTCATAACTCAGGATTAGAAGCTTACGACATGGTGGTTGATTCTTGCCACCTTGGTGCATAGAAAAAGGTAAGGGTGTGGCCATCGATGATGAGATGTTCATCCCAAGATAAAGGTTGCACCGTGAGCGGTGAAGGCCCTCAGGACTCAACCATACTTCCCATCTCTGTTGCTGATGCGGCGGAACGGTCATTCAGATTTTTTCGAGTGATTTTGAGTGGGTTAGTGTTGCCAGTTTAAGTTACTCCAAACCGAAATGAAATGTCTTGCTTTGTAAATAAGTATTGATAGTAATTTTATATACTTATAACAAACTATTCTAAAATATTTTGGAATTGAGTTCAGTTCGCCATTACAAGGAAAAATGGATCCTTCAAAGCACAAAAGAAAATCGTTTAGCAACTGAAATGTTGGAGTAAACAAACACATTAAAACAAATATAATGCTGCGGTCGTTCCTCAAAAAGAAACACGTACTGGGGTTAAAAATGTGTATTTTAATATCAACATTTAAATCTCGAATCACATATCACTAATATAAATCAGGAAGAACACCATCATACTTTGTTGGTGCATATTCAAATGTCCATAGGGGAAAATATATTGCGGTGATTTCTATATAAACCAATTAATATCCTTCGAGCTGAAGGGTCCCTTTTGCTTTATCGGTATGATACTCGGCTACTAACCATAAGATTGGGAGTTCGGGCCTAGCGCTATCCGCTATTCATCCTAAAATATATATGTAATAAAATATTTAATCAATTTTAAAAAAAGGAATCACCAGTAGAATTGCACGAAAAGGAATGATTTATTAAATTGCCACAAATTTTATTTTATAAATATATTCTTGAATGCGTTCCACAAAATAACGGGAAAATAATCTGCGGTTTCAAGAAGTTGATTGAATAGGAGATGAGGATTGCAAGGTGATCAGGGTTTGGAGGATTTTTTTTATTCAGAATTTTCTTTAGATTCTTTCTTAAGTGGAGAGTTTTTGGAGTGGAATTTATTTTACGTTTAAAGTGTGTATAAATTCACAAAGGAAATTTAACATCAAACCAATGATTTTGGAGAAAAAAGGGGCTCCAGCGTTCAATTAAATACTCTATGTTATTTTGAGAAACAGCAAGAGCAACTCTATTGTGCCTAAAAGAGCAATTTTAGCAAATAATTTTAACGACTGTCACTCCACATTTGATTTGCAAAGATAACGTTAGAGAATAAAAAGAAATAAGTTTTTACAGAAACTTATTTCATTTAATTTCTCGTATTGCAACCCAAGTTGCAATGCATTAGAAAGGATCTCCCCTCCCCTCTCTCGTGTACTTGCGCAACGTGGCGTGCTTATTGTGTGACTAATTTAACAAATAATGAGTTTCGGACATCATATCTTTTACTGATTAGATCTAATTTAATACATTTACAATAGTAGTACAAAACCTCATACCAGATTATTTTATCTGCTCTTGTAGTTTTACTACTCGTATAATACTCGTATTTTTGAGTGATTGTGCTCATTTTTACATGAATAAAATGATGTTTAGACCCCCAACAAATTTGGTATTAAGATCCACAATCGAAATTAAATACAGGAACTTAATTTTATTCTTAAAAGTATACTAATAACTTAAAAGTATACTATAACTTTATTTTGCTTTAAAGTTAAAAGAGTTCTCTAACAGTCAACAAACTTTTTTGTGGATTTTGGATTTTGTCCAAAATGTCACAGACATATGCGATTTTGGTATGAAACCAACAAACTAAATTCTTTCGTTTACACTCAAACATTCAAATTTTACACTTAGAAATGGGATTGCGCCTTCAATTACACTTTTTAATCGTTACTTTAAACAGTTTAAAAGGCGCTTTTAATTTTATATTGGAGGATTTATTTTTAAGGTTCCAGTCGGAATTAGTTCCCCCTCCTAATCACAAATGGCAACTCCTGCTCGTTGTCTTGAAAAATATGCAGAAAATACTGCTTGTTTGTCTGGCAGTCAAGAAAAGAAGACGTTCACGTGAATGTGTGCAAAGAAAGACAGAACAAATTTATTTTAGAGATCACGTGGGAAGCAACCCAGTTTCTTGTGAAATTAATAATATATAAAGAAAATAATTTTTTTTGTCTTGAAGCAATATTCATAACAATAATATGGAATTGCTTATCGGAAGTTGTATAAAAATAAGGTGTGGCTCAATGTGAATAAATGGATGACTAGTTAGGAAAACAGTTTACTGATTTTTTTTGAGTAAAATCAAATATTTTTTGCAAGCAGGAGCAGAAGATATACGCTCACGAACAATGCAAAAATACTTCGTTAGGGAAATGTCCTCCCTATTCGACAGCTCTCAAAATGGGGATCAGTATCGTTTTGCCGAATTTATGGACTATTACAATAATTTTTCTTATAAATAATCCGTGCATGAGAAAGCAAAAATTCTGACGAATTATACTCAAAAGATTTGTTTCTTCCTAAAAGGGAAAAATCTTCCTTCTCATGATGGTTTTATTTTCTGTTAGAAAGGACGAGAATGCTCCGTTGCCAAGGCAAATGAAGAGGTAATGCTTAAAGAAAATAAATACTGTTTGCATCCCTCCTCTGGCTGCTACTTGTTACCATAAATATATCGTTTACTGGGAATTCCTTTCTCTGAAGGCAATCCTCAACTCTGCGTGGGGAGAAAAAAAATGTGGATTTGCATGGGCTTGAAAAAAGTCTGTACTGCCTGCAAGCGCCACTTAGAAAGCCAAAAAAGAGAATTCTTTTGTTATTTTTCCCTCTCAGCCTCTAGCTGGGGTAATCTGCAATAAATCTCGAATTTTTTTCCTCCGCACCGTCGTAAAGTCTGATCGCATTACCACTCTTTTGCTCTTGCTGACTTTATAGTGGTGGAACGTGTGCAGAGTTAGCGTCGAAGAGTATAAACCCAAAGCCATTTTGTTTACAGCCCTTAGAGGAAAACACACGAAGATTTGTTATAAACGCATTACGTAAAAACTTTCAAATCATAAAAATATATCGATGGTAAAAACAGCACTGCGTTTTACATAATACAGTTTATTTGACTCCTTTTGACGTAAAACATATAAGCTAATCTAAATTAAGATTTATTCATAAACTAAAATGGGCTACAAAAATAAAAAAAATATTTAGAAGTGAACAAGCATTTTAAAAGATAATAGTCCATTGTAATCCAAAGTCCAAATCCATTGTAATCACAGAAGTCAGCTGAATAATAATACTACAACAGTTTCAATATATTATCCATCAATTATTTTTTACTTTAGAATATTAAGCAATTCAATTAAACCAATTTCCATTTAAATAAGTAATACTTATTAAAATTGTACGGATAAGTATACTTTTGACGTAAATTCGTAAAAAACTGAGGTTGCTAAGTATTTAGAAACACACACATTCATATAGGCTGGTCTTTTAAAAATATCAACTTAAAAATAAAAAGTTACAGCTGAATGAAGGTTGCTAGCTTGAGGAATACAAAAAAAAATCCATTAAATATGAATTTTAAAATTGAAAATCAAACTGCAGCTGTAATTTATAGAAAATAATGTATGTAAAATTTAAACATTCAGTTTACATAGACATGTGTGTCTGTATATAAAAAATAAAAGTAATTAATAAAAAATTATATAAAATCATTAAATATTTACAAGAAACACAGAGTTTGTCCTAAGTGGATTATCGAATTTGTTTGTAGTTAAGAGTTATTAAGAATTCGTTATCCAAATTGATCACGTTTTTCTTTTCTACGCATCAAACAGAATTGTGGTGTCATTAATATTTTATTTTGCGTACCCTTAAGGGTTTCAGACTATTTATTTCATAGCATATTCAAAGAGAAATAGCTCAGTCACGCAAGACTTTTCCATTCTCCCGCCATATAGAAACATGGCTGATAGCGGAAAGGAAATAAACACGTAAAATAAACTGCTTCAAGCCTGTACAGATTTGTTACACCATTTTCTAGCAAACAGTTCCAGCAGCTGCCTCAGCGACTCGGATGGAATGTCGTTTTCAGTTATATACGTTTCTGATGAAACCCAAAATAAAGAGACTTTTTAGTTTATCGACAATGATCTAATTGAAAAAAAAAGATAATTGTGAGTAGATAGTAAAGCATGTGCGTGTACTTTCTCGTCAAGATAATAACAATTTATAATAAGAGAAAATTAACTTCGGCTATACCAATACGAAAAAAAAATTTTCTGGAAAAAAAGAATACGAATCGATTCTACTGTGAGTGTGAAATATTATAATTACGCACAATCCCATTCTTTCGTTGAAAAAGGTACATCTTGGGAACTTTTTTCAATTTTCGACACACAGCAATAAGAGAAAGTAATGCAGGCAAACCCGATCCCGAACTGCTTGCGTTTCATCAGAATAAAACAGCAAAAGGGAACAAAGAAACAATCTATGTTTCGAAATTACGAAAGATATTTGTCTTCAGCGAATATGCTGTAGCTATATTATGGTTAAACTTCAAAAGGCATGTACGTATACGTATCAGCAGAAACATTTTTCTTTGAGCGACATAAAATAAGCAGATATGTATAGTCCATTTGACTTTTTTAAAACACTATTTTTTAATTTCTTTATACTCCGCATATAAAGTATAATGGAAGTATTGTAAGTATGTGTGGAAAATTAGAACTTACAATCTGGACAACTATCCACATTTTAAACTGTTAATATGGTTCTCTTTATGTGACAAAGATAACTCAAAAACTCTTAGAACTAGAAATTTAATATGTAATTGTAAAATCAAACTCGCAGATTTCTGTCAAATTTTGAACAAAATCCTTTCAGAAGAAGTCTATCTTTCAGCTGTTCAAATATAAATCAAAACCATAAATATAAAACGGAGAGATATGGATAAAATTCGATTTGTAGCTTTAATGTATATAGAATAGAACCTATCCAATCTTGAGTCGTAGTCACCAAAAGGTTAAAAGTATGTCGAATTTGATACGTACATTAGAGACTACAAACGTAGTTCTGTATCAAATTATTTTTCCATCAGTTGGTAAAAAGAAATTTCTACACTGAATAGCCCGAAAAACTGGTATGGTAGGGCATATGAAAATAATAGATGTCTTCATCAATCAGCATAACGCTATGCGGTTAACAGAGCTTATATAAGACAACAGGTGTCTGAGGAGGCTCATTACATCTATTCTTGCTGTTATAATGGCACGTTATCAAGATTTAAGCTATTTTTAACGGTGATTAATCGACGGCGCACAAGAGAAAGAGTACAACATTTCCGAAATAGAGATGAAATTTGTATTTTCGCGCCCGACCATTTCCGTACCACTAATAACAGGTTTCCGGTAAAACTTCAAATCTCTGACAGCCCTGAAGCGTGAAAAAGGCCTTGATAAAAGGGAATTATCGACACCTAAAATGGATAATTATAAGAGATAGACACTCAACCTTTCCTCAAATTGCTACGGAATGTAGGTCATTCAAAAGTGTCAGTGCAATGTAAAAGTGTCACTATGCAATGTAACCTAATTGTTATGGGCTTTCTCAGCAGCAAATATTGTTGTGTACCATCGATACTCAGCAACACAAAGCTTTACACCTTATCTATTAGCTCCAAAAACCGCCAATAGACTCTTAATGATTGGAAATACGTTTTCTGGTCTAAGGAGTCCATGGAATCTATACGTTTCCATGTTTATCGGATGAATGGCTGTATATAGGTATGTAGAAAACTTTATGAATCTATGGGTTTCTCTTGCTTATAGGGAACTTTTCAAGCTGGTGGAGGTTCTGTGACGATAAGGGGCTTGTGAAGGTGGTATGAAATGGGACATGTAGATTGATGCATGTAGACACAAACTTGACAGGCCAGTGGGTCTTTAACGTGTCTACCGTGTTTCTTGAGGTGCATTTTTCTGAATTTATTTCCCCCTCTCGGTCACCTAATTCTCCTGACGTGATCATTATAGACCATACCTGGAATGTTTGCTGTACTTAGGAGATTTGCACCACCTCGCACTCCCAGGGCTTTGTAGCCTGCCCAGCAATAAGCATGATGTGAACTTTCTACAGAATATCTTAAGAAATTGGTTGAATCCATGTCACTCCGTGTTGTGCACTTTTGCATGCTCGTGAGGGAAATATCAGATAGGTTTACCGATTATCTGGGGGTGGGGTGGGTGGTTGTCACCTCAACTTAAAATACTAATTTAATTTTTGTATCTATTAATCGCATTTCAGGGATCTTCGAAAACGTTTGCATCTTAAAACCATGACATTTCTAATAGAAAACTTTTCAATACATAAACATTAACTGCGATGTAGCAACAACATTTCAATTACTAGATTCATTCGCCGTTCCTTATGTAATCATAGATTATTTGAAATAAAAACCCAGAAGCAAACGTTTGGATAATTAATCATTTTAGTCACAAAGGACTGTGGGATAAATAGCATTTTTGTTTCTCAAATTTGAGAAATAATAGGAACACTTTTCTGTTAAATTTGATTTTTGGTACTGCGAATAACAATGTATAATCATTCAGGTACAAAGCTGGGCACTGCAGCTGTATTAACGTCGTTTCTGATTTCAAGTGAAAATTTATATCAGACACTTGTTGATAAAAATCGCAAGAGATAGTCAAAATGGAATATGTCTCATTAAAATTTCAAGGGTATGAGTTAAATTTCATTAGATATCTCAGAATAGCTGTCTCCATTCATGTCCAAAATCACCCGAAAACTTCAATTATTCATCATCGATATTTTGGAAGCGTCGAATTGATAAGTAGTCTTTCATATTAAAGATTATCTTTATTTATAATAAAACAGATTTAAACAACGTTCTGCAAGACCTGGTTCTAGAGGCTCTATTGCCTTGATATGGGGATTGGGTTTCTCCTCAGATAGTGAGGTTCGATCGTAGACTTAAGATTAAAATCTTAAACTGGTACGAAACGTACCAAATTAATTCATTTTAGTTTTAGGACGGTGGAAGAATACAAATGGCATTAAAAGAATTTATTTTTAAATAATAAATTTAGAGCATTAAGCATTCTGTTTTTTTTTCTTAAATACGCTAAAACATTGAAAGTCACTGTTAAGAATTTGTAAAATTATTTTCCTTCAACATCCTTTTCACCACTAAAAAGTGTTATTTATAGATATTCTCAATGAATGTTGGTCCTTAGGTAAAAGGAACCAAACTGAAAACTTTCTCCAACTGAAAACCCTTATAAAAAAGGATTATACAGATAGCAATAACATATGAAACTAGCATTTTTTTCATTTCTAGAAATTGGTTTCTACCACAGGCAAAATCTGTTGCTTTAGGATAATAATGTCTGATTGCCAATGGAACCATGCATAACAGAATTAGTGAAAAGTTACTTCTATAGTAAGTCATCAGAAGAATGAGAGGAAAAACAAAGAATCAAATTATGAAATTATTTAAAAACTGAAACATAACATTTATGAGAGCAATTCCGGGAATTATTCGTCTTTTAATATCAACCATTTTCTAAACTGGGCCTCTAGTGCTTCAATTTGAGAGGAAGATTTTCAACAAGTGGCGCAGAGGAGAGCCTTGTTATGGATTTAAAAAGACGGTTTTTTAATTGATGAGCGAGTCTAATAAGGCGAATCAAAGAAGTTTTCTGGAATTTTTTAATTGGGAAACAAGTCTTACCTTTCGTCTGTTGAGGCTGAAAATAAAATAGTAATAGCCGAAATCGCAGCCTATTTTCTGTTCGGAAATCATTAACTTAGCATATTGACAGCTGTGTGAGAAGATTCGAGAAATCTAATTAAAAAAAAAAGGAATGCCCTTAAACCCCCCATACATCATTTAAATTCTAATAAGTTCTCTATAGATTTGTGATAAACAAAGGGCAATATTCAAAGTAAAATAAATGTTTTGTAATAAGAGCATAAAAAGTGAAAGATTTTTCCGAATTTAAAAGAATTAAAAACAGAAAAAATATATTTTTTAAATTTCAACAAATGTTTAAGTTTCTAAGTTACTATTACAGTTTTCACTTGTCACATTCTAAGAAATATTTCTTTTATATTTTGTTCTAATATTACATTACTTTAAGTGAAGCTCTTATGTTTCTGATGTTTCATGTGAAGCTTTCACAAAGAAAAGACTAGTACTAATTAGTAAAGCCTTAATCCTTAAGTACTTTCATTATTTTCCTTATTAATTAATCGATAAAAATTCATCTGAAAATAATAAGTAATAATTCTATTAATGATATATTTGATTATATTTATAAAACACATACGTCCCTTCAATCAATGAAAATCATAAATCTCACCAAAAATTTCAAAATTCAAAAATCAAAAAAAAAATGTTTCCTCTTACTATATGTAGTTAATAGAGAAATTTTTTTAGTTGCGTTTTTATTTTTCAAAATATTTGCTATGTCAGCAAATTGTTACATTATAACAAAAAATGACTAATCGTTTCTTTTGACATGTATAAATCAATTGCTTTAAATCTTTAGATAAGGCGACCAATATCAAAGAACTTTTTTTTATTTTCATTGTTAACTACTTCAGCAATTAATTTAATTCGAATTCATTCAGAGTAGGAATTAAATATCAGTAAGTTTATTATTCAATAATTTCAGCTAATAAAATATTTCAAAATAATTTATCTTTTTTTAACAAAAATTACAAATTGTTTTACAAATGTTACAGGCATATTACATAACCTCATTTATAGTTGAATAAATTTGAAGATTTATAATACTTACTTCGAGCAGGGTACACTGGAAAATGCAAAGAGAGAAATAGCTTACCTAAAATAAGAATTTCAAGAAATTAATAATTTGTAATGAAAATATTTTTGTTCAAATAAAAATAGAAATAGTTGAAATCATTTTAAAGTAAAATTTAGAAATAGCATTTAATATATCTCTATTTAAATGTATATGAATGAAAATAATTATTAGAAGACCAACATCATAACATATTTCATTCTAAAAATAGACGGTCATTTGACAAATAACGCATAGGAATAATAAGGCATAGGTAAGAAATAAAGGTTTTCTGATATTATAACACAGGGTGGTCATAAAATAACCTTCCCTGTTTGGCGGCATTTATAGTTAAAACAAATGAATGCTATGAAGCCACATTTCATGTACGAACTATGAAAAGCATAAAAAGAAAAATTCTGCAGAAGAAAAGAAAATTGAGCCAAAAGCTGCCTATAGGAAAAATATTAGCGAATCTGCTACGTACGTTCAAGAAAATTTGCGTATCGATATGGATTATACAAAATTCCTAGTGCGTGCGTGACAATAGTTGTCTGTAACAATAGTTCTAGTTGTCGTTCTGACTACTGTTGTTCCTGATGGCTGTTCATGATCAACTGCAGGTGTCCTGGCATAGGGGTGGTTGTATCTTCCCCGTTAACTGGGCGTCCCGGATTCCCGTCGTGGTTAGGGCGTAGTTGTTCTGCTGTGTTCTATCTGTAAGGTGCGTGATTGTGCCCCCCTATAAAAAGGAGCTGTGCAAACAAATGTACTGAGTGAGTAGAAAAAGTCGTACTCGTGGCCCTAGTTGGCGCTTCTACAAAAACAAGAGACGCTGATCAGGCTTAAATCGCTGACTACCTCAGCGAGCTTGTTAATGGCAAGTGCTATAAGAAACAACAACAACGTGATGGACTGATGACTTGTGCTTAATATGGGCCCTGGACCTATTTGTACCTGAAATCCAAAGCGTACACAGGTGGGGGTCGGAATCTGCACATCACTAAACAGAACATAAGACGGGCTGTTATGAACATCGAAACTGACAGTTCACGGACTGTTAGAGAACGTCACATCCCATATGCAATACATTATATACATGAAGGTCATCATATGGAGAATATTTCATAGTGTGCAAGGGATCCTAGTTCTGGAAAATAAAAGATTATTTTCAGAGAATTTCATGCATTCATGAAATTCGAAGTTTATTCGCATAATGAAATTCACAACAACAGTATTCTCCCTATCGAAAATTATCAATACTTTTTTTGTAGTTTATTTTCCCATGCCTTTCACAGTCTGTATATGAAATGTGATTTCATTTCGTTCATTCACTTCAGATGTAAATACCGCCTAATAGGGAAAGTTATTTTATGACCAACCTGCATAAAAACAAATTTGAAACCTTGATATTGGAATAACAATTCATTATCGTTTGACGAGTTCAATTCATAAAACAAGAATCCAATCATTATAGATTTCAAATTCATTGAAATTCATAATTTCAAATGCCAGTGCACTTTTCTTATTAAACAAGTATAACATTGCAGTATTCACAATTAAATGTATTTTATGACAGTGAATGTTAATACAGTTTTTAAAATACTAGTTCATCAATTAAATATAATTAATTTAAATATATCTTAGCAATTTGTAAGGAAAATTGAAATCAATATGCAGTAGCTAAATCGGTAAAATGCAAGGATTTCAGTATTTTTTCATGAGATAGTAAAGAATGCGTGTTCCATTCTGACAAAAATCAATAATTTTTTGATAAAATATTTATATTAACTGTAATTATTTAATAAAAAATAACTAAAATAAAAAATTTCTTTGTTGATTTAAAAAGGAAATGATTTTAATTTTTTTAAATTTTTATATTGCTTGCAGACGTACTTTACTAACTTAAACTTAGTTAAGTACATTGGTTTTTCAAAATATATGCTATATTTATCTTCAGGAGAAGAATAAAACTCCTCTAAAATAAGATAATAATGTTGACAATAACACGCTACTATATGTCAATGAAATATTTTTTGGAGAAAATATTCCAATAAAATAATATAAAAAGAACTAGCAGAGATGAATTTCACACTTTCAGGAAACTTTTATATGTAATTAATCGATACGATTTTATTGAAATCTTAAAAAGTCAATTAATGACTTTTACAATGGGACCTATTAAAAAAATTCATCTGTTACTAATTGAAACTAGTAAAGTGCTTTTGACATTTTTACATTTCTGTTTCAGTAGTTTTAAATGTACGACTTCATTAGATTTTTTAAAACATTCTGTGGTGTATTTTCCTTCGTAAAACGCAAATTATAGTTCTGTGTAATCCATCCATCCACTTCTTTGCAATATGTTCAGAAACAAAGTGACAACATCTTACATAAACAATTTTCGGACGATTTGCAAATTCTGAAGTTCATTTCTGGCTTATAGAGCTATACCATTCTACTTAAGCTCTTTCTCATCCGTAATGCATTCAGCACGTTCGAATGAAACCTGCAGGGCGGCCGTAACGAGATTCAATCATTCTTCTACATTTTACAACTTCAAAACGTTCAAAAAGTTTTGTAAGTGTTTACTTTTTTAAGTTTCTATTTTCGTTTGTCCTGATGCGGTGAAAAACGGAGGATTGCTGGAGAGAAATTTTCACGGATAGGAGACGACGGCGAAAGCGTGAACATTTTTTCGTAAACCTTACATACTTTACATAACATGACTTCCTTCATACTTTCAGAATAAATAAGATTTTATAATCGAGTTTTCAATCATTTCGGATGGATTATACTTTTCAATAGTTGTATACTTCTGTGTATGAGATAATAGCACATTACTTAAATATTTTCAGAAATTGATTATCAAATAATATAACAATCTAGTTCATAATTAGTTTCATGCAAATAATACCATCTTGTATTAACTTATTAAACTTATGTAGCAATTTCAACATTTCCTGATATTTATATTGATAAATTATGAAGGCTGAAAAGGTGAAGATGATTAATATACCCTTAATTACACGAATAGAACTGATTTTAAATATTGTTTTGTTTTTAATTATCTTAATGCAAATTTCTTTTTTTTCTCTTAAAGCTGCAACGAAACAACTCTTGATTCTCACAGAATGGTACAGAGCCCTCTGTATTCATACCATCACTTAGTAGACACTTTACTAGTTGCAACATTTGAAAAATACAAAATTCCAATAACAAAATTCTCCATCAGATTCACTTCCATAAAAATAATAACAGCACTGATCTGAAGCACCATTAATTAATGAAATAACTGAATTTGCGACGCTCCATTAGGAAGTCTCATTGGAATTCAAGATAAAGCCCCGAAACGAATTTAAAAAATAAAACACCGACTTCGTTTTCCCTCAATCCGCGAAATGAAACACCGCCCCCAGACGCTCATCAGTTGGTGGAAAAGGTAATTCTCTGCTCGAATGTGATTTCCAAATTAATTAAATCATCGGTGCACGAGAGGCACACGTAATTACCACCTTTCGATTGTTTTCTTACTCGCATCTCATACCGAAAAGGACGACCAGAAACTAATCCTGATGAGCAATGAAATCATTAAGGGCGCAAGTGCAGACGTGGGAATATTCTTCCGTTATGAATAAAGATATGATTATACGCATCGAGTCGTGAGAGCTGTTAGTAACAAATTAGTTGAATAAAATATAGCTTATCACAGAGAAAATTTCCAATTCGTGCACTAGACTCTCCAGGCGATTAACAATAGACATGCAAATAGTAGGAAATTTATGTCGTAATAAAATTTGTTATTGATCCATGTAGCTTTACAGGTCATAGACACCTTCAACTTCGTAATTCCACGTTGACAAAATACGTCAAATTTCAAAGAAGAAGAAGAAGAAAAAAACACATGAAGAGTACAGAAAAAAACATTTCGATTTGCGTAAATATCCCAAACTGACTGACCATCCCTTCAATTGTACGCAATAGTGGACTTCGTGAGAGCCTTTCATTACGTTTCTGCAGAATCGTGCTAAGAGTGCAATGCATAAATATACAACTTTCCGGTCATCATTTTCTAATAGAATGATGTCTCATCCCACTTTTGTACGGGAAAGTCAAAACTTTCCTGTTGGATAATTTTAAAAGATTTAACATCAAAAAATGTAGGAAAACCGTATCGTGTGTACCGGGATTTCCTAGTAACTTTGGTAAAATTGAAGGATGCCGTTTGAAAGGCCATCGATGCCGACATGCTGTGCTCAACAAGTAAAAGGCATAGCGACGCACTGCACTTGCTTTATAACTTGTCGTGGTGGTCATGTTAAACTTCTTTTATTTTAAAATAAATACACATTATCAGGTTTTTTTATTTTTCATGTCCGATTTGCCTGAAAAGCAAAAAGCATTCCAGAATGACAGATACGCTTAATATATAACGACATTCAATTAAAAGGTGTAGCTCATTTTCTTTAAAATATGGAGTAACGAAAACTTAATAGCTTAGAAACCTTCCACCTAATCAAAAGAACTTACGATTCAAGAACCGTTATTCATATTTTTATGAAACAAGAAATGTTCTTTGGTGAACAGAAAGAAAAAGCAAGAAATATATAAAAGTTTTCAAGATCTAAATTTTATGACTCATTTTATATTGGATATATCATTGATCAAAAACTTAAGACATCTTAAAATTTTCACCAAACGTTTATAAGAATTTGTAAGCTTATTTTATGATGGACAATGAGTCAAACGAAACAAATTGTCAGATAAAACGAGAAAAAATCGAGTAATAAATAATGAACAACCTTAATCATTTCTAGTCGTCAGTTTTTAAGTTTTGCTCTCTTGCATTATTTCATCTGACAACAATATTGAGGAAATGAATAGCAAACACTCCAGTTGAATACACCTTTCCATTTTTTTTTTTTTGGTTTTGGCAATTATATAGCAAAAAGAAAAATTGAGTGCACATGTGGTTTTACACCTTTAATCAGTAAAAACCAGTTTCTGTAATAAATTTTCAATTTTTTCAATATTCCAAATTTTATTTATTTTGGCTTGTCTTTATTTAAAGTAATCAGATTAATATTTCCATAAATAGATAGGCCGCCAAACTATCAAACGAAGCGTTTGTAAATTTTGATCTGAAGTGTGATACAGATAAAAAAAATTCTTGAAATTCCATCCAACCAAACTTTACTGTTATCATGCTTTTATACGAGCGAATACAAAGATCGATTGAATTTCAGTGTTATATTTACACCCATTTTCAATAATCACTTTTTAAGATGTAATTTTAAACTTTGAGTGGATAACGAGAATTTCACTTTCCTGAGGTGATTCTTCGTTGATATCGGATTCCGGAAGCAGAACTCTCAGGCTCCTAACCAAAAACAATCCATTTTTTGACGTATTTGATCCATATTTTATACACAAATGATATTGGTAATAAAATTGCATTCCAAAGTCGATCAATTTCACTCGTAGAATCATACTCACATGCACATGGAAGGGCTTCGTCTCAGGTAGCACATCCTGTAGCATAATATTGTACAATATTGTGCAATATTATATATTAAACAATATTCAACAATATTAAACAATATTGTGAATACTGAGCAATATTGTACATATCTGTATGCAACTAGGGGTGGGAGGATGTCGTCCAGTATTTGATAGGATTTTATTATTTTCATGTAACTATCATAAATCGAATTTCATCCTTCTGGCTATTTGTGCTTTTGTACTTCGATAGTACGGTATAGATAGGAGTGTGTCAGAAAATCTTTTTAAAAAAACTCAAGAATGTTGTAAGACCCACCAACATTTCAGTTCATCCAATGAAGCAACAGCGCTTGCCGAATGGAGAGGGGAAGATGAGAGGGGAAGATGAAGAGGAGTGGTCGGTCTTAGACCGGGGAGGAGAATGATGCTTTGATAGTTTTGTTTTTCCTTTTGCATTTTTATGCTGTGTCCCGTATCAATATGTGAATAAAAATTGGAAGCTAAAATTGTCTCTACCGCTCACACTAAAGAAATCCCACGCAAAAAAGGGGATTTAACGTAGGTGGCAGCGACATGTGATGTGAGGAGAGTCAAATCCCGGAATAAGTGATTAGTGGTCACAGCAGAGTGGTCATCGTAACTAGTGGTCACCAGAATGGAATTCTTGAATCTTCAGAGCCTGTTTCTTCGAGATTCAGTGGAGATTACGATCAGAACCTGTGTCCAGGGGAAGAAAAAAAGGCTCCACGGCTTAGAATCGAAAGTTCTTGCATTCATCAGTGTCCTAATGTTCTGACGGATTTCAGTGTTCTCCCAAATCTTCGCATACTTCCTGTGCGTAAATAAAATGGTGGTTCATCATCTTCTAATTCACGTCAAGTTTAATATGTGAAAGGATATATCCGATTAAATTAAGTGAATTACTTTTACTACTTCCATTAGCAAGCCGTAAATATTGTTAACTTATCTACCTTTCGTATTCCAAGAGGTTAGGGGTTAAAATACTCTCAAGTCTTCAATAGAAATAATTGAATAATTTAGATACTAAAAAAGAAAAAGTGTGTATTAAAATACTCTTTTATCTGTTGCTGTTTCGTTTTGGTTTGGTAAAATCAGAAGTCAAATTTCTCACTATTGAAGATATATTATAATTCTGCAGATAAATGGCCGAAAAGAGGAAGCTTTTGTAATAAATTTCAATTTCGACATAATTTACACTCAAAGAAAATCGATGGTAAAGAGATGCGCCTATTTACATGAGGACACAAGATCAATGTTATTTTTCTCTGAATTATTTTACTGATAGGGATTTCTTTGACAATATGCACTTAAGAACGGGAGGAATCTTAGGTACCTTTGACTATGGGGGGTTAAGGATTCTTAATCTATCCATTCGAAGAGTAGGACCCTCTACTTTTTAAAGTGTGTACTAGAAATAAATAAATCAAAAAGTGGGATTTCGATTAGGAAATAAAAGAAAAATTTTATATTAAAGAAGCATTGGCCAATTTCAGATGGAAATTAGGAAATTAGTTAGGGTTTAAACTGAATTAAGAGATGACATTACATACATATATATACAAAAGAGAATTAAAAATATTCATTTGGATAAACTGTATGTTTTTAAAGGTGGAAGAGGACCATAAATAAACATATTTATGAAATTTGTATTGTAGAGCTAAATTTATTTTCTTATCCAACTTCTCTGCCTTATTACTATCCAATTGCACTCACTCTGCAGTGAATTAATAGCCAATTATTATGCACGAACTCTTCAGTAGCAATTCACTGATAAAGGAAAGACCATTAATTTAGTGACACTACCTATATTAGATCATCCTACTCAAAAAAAGAATTCCTGTATTTATTCAGCATAATTATCTCGCATTTTTAGTGAAGAAGGAAAAAACCCTAATCGAGCTCACTTCCATTTAATGTTTTAAAATTACTTTTTTGTTCCGGAAGTCAAAAACTAACTTGCTTTATTCTCTGACACAAAGCAAAAACAGCAAAAAAAGAAGGAATAAAAGAAAAAATCCTCAGATGATATATTATAAAAAAGCATGATATTCAGAACTTTTATACCTTTTCATTCTGCCTGCTAGTTTTCAGCTAACGTAGTAGGAAAAAATAATAAAAAAGAATTCCATTTATTTTACTCGACTTATCATTTAAAAGTATTTTTTTGCAGTTGCTTAAAGTATGAAAAATAAATGCACACGCATAAGTAAAAAAATACTTTTGAATTGATACAATTATGAAAGTTTCTTATGTATCATTGGAGACATTTTTAAAAAGACAACAGTTTTGAAAATAGAAAAATGTTATCGTGTAGTTAAATTATTCAATAATAAAAGGCTTATTTTTCCCCTGAACTCCATCATCTTTGAAAGGCATTCTACAGAATCTTTTCAGACTCGGTTTATCTTCAAACAGATAAAAGTATGGGAAAATCTCTTTTCATCCGTAAGGGAATTTGATGGATTTATTTTAGTTTTGAAAGACGATTAGAAATCTATGGACTCGAAGCTGTTCCAAAACTTTTAACAAGAGCAATTTTCCATAGTAGTTGAAAACATTTTTTATGACAATTTTTCTCCCAGATATATACAAATTGGATATTCTCTTACTTCGAATAACCATTTTACTGTAGGGAACATTTTTTTCTAGTAAAAGGAAACTGTGTGGCTAATTTTCTCCTTTCTTTTTATTTTAATAATTAGTAAAGCTTCTTTATGTTCATGTAATTCTATATATTTAATCGTGGTATTTTTATCGGTCTAAACTGTAAACATTTTTGTTAGATAACTTGATCCAGAAGGTAATGAATGCGAATGAGTTATGACACTGATATTAGAAAGGTTTATATTAAACCTGCAGCAATTACATAAAAATTCGGGACTCATACACAAAAAGAGAAATATTCGTGTTATAGTTAATTTAGTATTCAAATTAAAAAAAATATTTAAAATAATAAATAAGAGCATTAAATATAAAAAATCTTGTAGAACTTTATTTGCTTTAGAACTTGCAGAAAAAAGCTGAAAGTTATTGACTTTTCGCATTTTTTAATTTAATTTGCCATCACATTTGTAATTTTATGTGTAACCTATTAACTATCAGAAAATAATAATTTATCCATTTTAACAGCCGCCTGAAATGTACTTGTGACTTTGCATTAGTAAATGCTGATTCATAATTTTTAGTTATAAAAGGACATTGTATTTTCTTTATTAATATTTGTACCTTGTTTTATTTAATTTCTCTGCGATTTTTCTATTTACTATTTAAAATTTTTTTTAAAGTTTTGCTCTCTACAAATACAGGTTTCAGATATATTCAGAATGAAAATGCTAAAAACTACTAATGAAATTTCCTAATCCAATTCTTCAAAATCACCCTTTTGCATTTTTCACAATTTTGTAAAATAAATTTTCATCTAATAAAGAATTTTAAACTGCAGCCTACCATGTTTGAATCTTACATAATTTATTACGTTATGTACTTGAATGTTCGATTTTTTAAACCTGATTTTTGCAATTAAATATAATTTTGTTAAATTTAAATAAAATGTAATTCGCTTAAAATATTTGATTATAACATTCAATATTAACTTTATATACCAAATGAATTGTATAAACAAACTAAATTTCAAAAATACCCAGTGTTTTTTTTTTCTTTTTTTCTTTTTTGAAATCTCTAAATTGCGATATAGAAAACTTGAAATACAGAAAAATTGAAAAATGGAATTCGATTTCTTATTTGAATTTTGCAAATAAATATCAGCTTATAAATATTAAATAAACAGTAATTCATATGAAATCCTTGATTATTTCATCAAATATTACCTTTATATACCAAATAAATTGAATAAATTATTTTGATTAAAAATTCTGAATTCTGATTAAAAAACATATTAAATTTAGAAAACAACATTTTTTTTTGAAATTCCAGAATTGCAATATAGAAAACTTGTAAAACAGAATTCGTAATCAATGCAAAAATTAACAATGCAATTAAAATTATAGTTTTGATAAAAATTTATACTTTCCGATTACCTTTCTTTCATGCAGATAAAAAGAAAACTAAAAATATTAATCATAATTTTCTAAGAAACCGCATTCTGTGATCCCAAATATTATTCAATTACTACAAAGAGAATCAATCGCTTTTAGCCTAACGATCTTAGGCTAGAAAATAGAATAACCATTTCTGTCTCGAATGTTCACTTAGTAAGTAAAGAAGTGATGGCAAAGCGAAATCAAGATATGAAAAACGTTTTGATGCTACAGCGTTTCTCTCACTCTCTCTTTCTTTGAAACACGAGAAAACTACGAAAAACCGATCACTAATGAAATTGCGTTGTTTCTTTCCCCCCCCCCCCAAAAAAAAAGGAGAGTTTTGGACGAGTTCTTATAAAGCGAAAATGTAAATAAAACATATGGAATTTAAAACACAAAAAGAATTTTGTGAAATCTTTTAACTACAGTTAAGAAATGCAAATCTCGGAATTGAAATTGTTTGCCTACAGGGGGGGGGGGGGGTATCGATTCTCAAAAGAATCCTTTAAGTAGATTTCTTCATAGATGGGGGAAAGTCGACAGAAATAACTTAGACGAGATGAATTCATTTTTTCTCCAAGGAAAAAAGGCAGGCTAATTTAATTAACTATAAGCAGTTCTAAGATATTCAAATGAAGGCGAACAATGAGACAATTTCCAGAGAAAAATCTTTTGTGCAAATGAATAAGATTCGTGGGGAAGAAATAAGAAATGAATATTAAAGCGGCTCTTTTGAGAAAAGTAGAAATGAAATTATCTTTAGGAGTAAATTTGGTCTTTATGGCAAATAATGTTAAGATAAATAAACATTCATATTAAAAGAAATTTTTTCTATTCTTTCAAAAATTAAAATAATTTAATGAAATAAAGAATTTTTTAGTCTTTATTACTGCTACAAAAACATTTTTGAAATATACACATAAATTTGTCTCTAGGTAATCAACTTTTTTCTTCATACATAAAAAGAGAAAGTACTGAAATTGATAATTTGAATTTAATATCCAGATTTTATTTCCTTCGAGTACTGATTTGTGCAACAAATTATAGAATTATTAATAAGTAATTTCGTGAAAATATAAAATAATTTAAAAAGAATAAAATATACATCAAAATGTCTTAATACCGGGTGTCCAAAAAGTTCCCGTACTGATGATTTGTGAATTTATTTTACAAAAACAACAGGTTTAAAAAGAATTGTTTTTATTCCAATGATAAAAACCACTTTTAACATAACTAAGGAAAAAATACTGAACTTATATTTATCATAAATGCTCAAAATGTCCACCCCTTTCTTGGAGACAAAGCTGATCTCGTTTGCTCATGTTTTTCGAAACGCGTTTTAACATGCTAGGAGTGATTTCTTGTATCTTTTGGATAATTTCGATTTTCAAATCATCTATTGTTTGAGGATCACCTTCATAAACTTTGTCCTTTAAATATCCCCACAGAAAAATGTCCAGGATGGTCAGATCAGGGGGTAGAGGTGGCCAAAGTTTTTTTGAGATAAGTCAATCGCCGAAAAAAGCTTCAAGCATGTCCATGGTTTCATTACTCGTATGGCAAAATTTAATATACTTGAAAAAAAATCATGGACAATGATTTTTCAAATTTGGAATACGCGAACTTTTTGGACACCCGGTATTTCAAATGCCCTTTTTTTATTATTATTATTATAGGAATTAAATAAAGGAAACAGGGAATTTATTAAAATTTCCTAAATAGAATGTTAATATAATTAGAAAATTAAGCGAATTCACATATCAATGGATTGATATATCTTCACGTTTAAACCATCTTGATTTGATTTTTAGAATTATGTCTATCTTTGAACACGACTATTTCAAAACGCAATGAAATAAGAAAAGATATTGGACACCTTTCGAAGACCGGGATAAAATTAATTGAAATTAATATGCTCTTTTCATGAAAATATTTAGTTTAAAATGTTCATATATATAAAATAAATTTATAAATAACTAAAGAAATATCATTTATTTACATCAAGGATGTTCATAATAAATAGTAGAAAAGAAATGAAGTTTTCTTTATACAAAGCTTAGCCTAAATAGTTGTGTTAAAACTAGACTAAAAGTTTAATTTAGTTAAGTCAACATAGAGCTGTGAAGCTACACAAGACCAGTTCCGGATAGTATTCTGTCACCAAACTTTAACACCACATCAACAAGAGAATTTTTTTTTCATGGTGGATTTAGAGTATGTGTTGCAGCGGTTCAGTGCCGAAACCATGTTCTCAAGTTCTAAAGTTGAGCATTTGTCATTAATGTATTAAAACTAATAAATAATAGTTAAATGATTAAGAAAATTATGCCTTCTTAATTATTGAGATATGTACTATGTAACATGTTCTGAAACACTGTTGTTGTCGTTAGTTATGGCACTTGCCATGGACAACCCCCACTGATACATGAGCAGATTTTAAGCCGAAGAAATACGTCTCTTGTTTCAAGTAGCGTCAACTCGGGCCAAGAGTACGACTTTAGCTACTCACGCATCACAGTCGCTGGCACAGCCCTTTTTTATAGGGGGGCACAGTCACACATCTCAAAAATAGCACACAGAAGAACAAACTAGCAAGAACCGGGACTCCCAAAACACGATGAAGACGCGCTACCTTTGTGCCAGAAAGCCGGCTCTGAAACCTTTGTTTCGTACTAGTAAAATCACGCCTTTGGCGGTGCAGCATCCTCCCTTAGCGTACTCTGTAACTACGCCAATCTGGCAACCATATAATTTCTCAGAAGAATTTTTGAAACTGTCTCGCTAAAACGCTACAAACTAAACGCATTCTTCCAATCCATTCGCAATTATGATTCATTTACGCAATCACCGCACAACTGTTATCATATTTTGTTCTAAAACCAAATATCACGAGAAGACAACACGATACTTTCCGGTAGATTGATAGAGATATAAAAATAGATTGATTCATAAAGAAAACTTTTCAGGTACTGCAAAACCGTAACATTCAAAGACGCGAGCCACCTTAGCAAATCGTAACGTAGATGTATTCTTAAAGACTGTGTCTAGCCCAAGACAGAAGCCACACAGACTATTAACTATTTAATTATATCTATATAAAGTAGTTTCTTTATGAGTCACCTATATAAATTCACATAGATGCTTTTAGTAATTTGTTTCTTTGTTATATATTTCCTCCCCGAATGTTAAAATACTAGATAAAACGTTCGTGAAACGTATATCGTAACGAAAAATCCAGTGATGTTTGTTAAACTTGAAGGATTCCATCAAGCAAGTAATTTACTCTTAAAAACTGAAGTTCAAAGAGCTGACCGACAAAATAACAGCTTTTCAAACAAAAGAACTCCATTAAGGCAGAAAAGGAAATATTCTAGTCTTATTCTTGGTTTTTGGAATCTGGCAACTTAAATTAGGTTCCGAAAGGAAATATTTCGATTGAAATTCCAGAACCTCCGTCGTATTTCCATCCATAAACAGTATTGCTATTTGTTTATTCTTCGAAATAAGATAGGAAAAATTTAGTTCAAGCCATCCAAAATGGATTAAATTGTAGGAAAAGAAAATATTCATCTTCATAAAAACTGCAACTATCTGAATATATTTTTAATTGCGAATGCCTAAAATCATGTAATTCGAATTTTACGTTTCTATTACCACACTCGAACTCTACCATCAGCTCGTAACAACTGAAATCGTGACTCATCTGACCACGCCACGGTTTCCCGCTGGTCTAGGGACCAGTCGATATGCTCACGAGCCCAGGAGAGTCGCTGCAGGCGATGTCGTGCTGTCAGTAAAGGCACTCGAGTCGGTCTTCTGCTGTCATAGTCCAAGGAAGGCAAATTTCGCCGCACAGTCCTATCGGACACGTCCCTCGTACGTCCCACATTGATTCCTGCAGTTATTTGACGAAGTATTGCGTATCTATTAACATTGACCATTCTACACAGACGTCGGCGGTCTCGGTCGTTAAGTGCAGGTGGTCGCCCACTGCGCTGTCCATGATGGGATGGGATGCCTGAAATTTCATACTCTTGATATTGTGGATCTCGGAATTTTGAATTCACTAACTATATCCGCAATGGAATTAACCATGCGTCTTCAACTAACATTCCACGTTCAAAGTCTGTTAATTCTCGTCGGGTCTCCATAAATCACGAAAAACCTGTTCACATGAATAACTTGAACACAAATGAAAGCTCTGGAAAACGAACTGCGCATTTATACTTTTTCGCTGCGATACTACAGTCATCTGTATATTTGCATATTGCTATCCCATGACTTTTGTCACTTCAGTGTATATAAGTAGTTTTTTTTTACAAAGATAAAAATCAAAGACTATAAATTATGCCAGTTTATTTTTATTCTGCCTTCCGTACGGAAACTTTTTTCTCCATGGTATAGCCTACTTTATATAAGCGCTCAGCATTTGAATTAAATTAAAATGCTAAAACTCTTCAGATTCGGAAAGAAAAATCGTTTTCTGGACTGAAGTAACTTTGCCCCAGGTCCCCTTTTCAAGTGAGAGCAGATAATTATGGGAAGCTAAATTTTTTTAGTCAGCACGTTTCTGTCGTGTCGCCAACAAAGAGAGGAAATTCCTCCATCCGGCAATGCAGATTCAGCAGCACTGCAGCCTCAGGGTGAACACGCGCCCCTACTTCGGTACCTTTCGATGTGGCGCAGGCAAAGGATATTGGCGAATGATTATTATGTTTCATTCCATATTGTAAAACATACATCTCAGAAAAAAAGTGAAAATATTATCACTGTTTTAATCGTTTAAATGATTGATATTTTGTTTCCCATCTGAGACCATCTATGAATGATATTTTATCTTTTTCATTTAGACTTGGATTCATTTTGAGATAGAGATATTCTCTCAAATTATTAACTGCCGAGCTAGTATTAGCTGAACTTGATCCGAGTCGATTCAAATAAAGCACTGAAAAGTACCAAATACAGCTGGAAGGATTTCTTTTAGCTTTGCCTTATGATACATTTTTTGCTTATTTCGAGCTCTTTTTGTTCAGTGAGTGAAATCACACATTTTGTACAAGCCTAATTTTCAATTCATTTATCAAATTTCATTTTACTTGAGAGTTACGTTCTATCGTGTTTTATGCAACCGTATGGACTAATAGTCCTTTCACCGAAGGATTTCATCGAAAACTTGGTGAAAGTCTACCATTTTAGTAAAAATAATTGTAATTAAATGTTATTATTTTAAGTGACTGATATTTTGTTGTCCAATTGAAAAAACATAGTTCCAAAACCGATTTTTTTTCAGTTTGAAGGAGATTTACTGAATCTTTCCTATGATCCTTGGCGATGTTTTTCTAATAATTGATTCTCTTTTCAATAGTGTTTAAAAATCCAATTTATCTTTTAGACGCATTTTTTTCTGATTACTGAAATAGGAATGTAATAGATAACAATTGTCGTCACAAAATAACGTACCAAATTTGATATATTTAACTCATTGCGTTTTTGAATAGTTGTGTTTACGTGTTCCTGAAACTGCGCAACTAAACAGAATATTATTGGATTTGGCTGAAAATTCGATGTGTCTACATTATTAATGTTAAATTTCTTTATCCTGTAATTCTCCCTTAGCCAGACAGACAGATTTCCCATGAATGATTTTCTTTTAAAATTTCGTGCTATGTGTCAAATGAATCCCAGTATTTAAAGCATAGTTAGAAATACAGCTTTTAATTCATGAGCTAAATAAAATATTTCCGCTCACTTTTAAGCAAATCATTTGATGAATCTTTAAGAGACTGTTTATGTCTGTCACAATTTCAAAAGATAGGTTGAAGTATTCCAAGCTTGGCTATAAATTGCGGTTTTGGCGTCCCTGAATTTTTCTTTTTCATTGCGTATTGTATTAAGATGATGGATATTTATACAAAAGAACACCGTAAAATAAAAAAAAACAATATACGTAAATTTGGGAAACTATAGAAAAAAAGACAAATGAAGTGTAAATGTTCTTTTCTGCTCACGTCAAAAAGAACAAAGAGCAAAAAAGAAATTATTATATGATAAGTGATCAATTTTTTAAGCGAAATAAACCTCTAATTCTATTATTGAGAAGAAGAAAAAAACGATATAGCGGCATGTTGTTTTCCCTCAGAGAAATGATTTTCTATTGACACAACAGCATTTTTCAACCTTTCTGCGCATGCGCTGCCAACTAGCCTTTTTGTTTGCATTTACTATAATCAAGTTTGACATTCATGAATAACGTCTAAAGATGACTATTACTAAATTCGTAGGAGGCACTTTACTTTTTTTTAATTCTGTACTTTTTGCCAAACTATTGCAGTATATTCTAACAAGGACCAGAGCTAATGAAAAAATATGCACCATAAATGCTTTCATTAATTTGTAGTTAAATGTAATAAATTTCTTTCTCGTGTTCCATAACTAGCAAGAATGCGATAGTATAGTAAAATTCTCCTCTCATTTCCTTGGAATGTTCCGAAGAAAAAACTTTCTCAAGTTAAAAAGAAAAACCGTTGGAATTATGGATAGAAAACTACTTTGAATGGAGAAAGGAAAGTCTGATTTAGCATCGCTACTCCAATCAAAAGTCGCTACATTTTTGAAACTGCGATCAGAGAGGCAAAAATAAATTCTGGAAAATGGAATTCGCATCCCGAAATAAATTCGGTTCTCCAGACAAACGCAATTTGGGGAGGAGTGTCAGATTTAAATAATCTGGAGGAATCATTCTGGATCATTTTCCTTCTCTCATCATTTTCGGGAATATTCGATTCCTCTCATTCCGTTCTATTACTAATTCAATTCAAGAACATTTCGTTGAATCAGAAAGGGTTGCATTGCAACGAATCAAATTTTTTGGCGTAGAAATGGTGCGAATCAGGGCAAATCAAATGCAAAATTCTTTTTTTAGCACAGGCAAAAATAAATTTCTCTTTTTCAATTTCTAAGAGTTATTTTTTATTTAGCGAAACAATAATGGTTATAATACAATGAAAAAGCAAACATTTCATTTTTCTCCATTTGAGTATATGATAACAATAAAATATGATTAAAATAGCTTATATGGATTAAGATTCTTTAATAATTTTTATTTATATCAATAAAAATGTGTTTAGTGAAATAATAAAGCTGAAATATCAGAATTTGGTTTATAACATTTCATCTATTATACCTTCATAAATTTACATTATTTCATAAAAATTATTATATTTATTATACCAAAAAAATACATTGAATTAATATATTTTTTAATTTATTAGTGTTCAAAAAAGAAAAACTACTTAATTTTAACGGTTTTCTTTTTTTTTTTTAAATTTAAATGTACAGTCCATTGTAATAAATAGAATAAAACCACGAAATCAGTATTTTTTTCAGAATTTCAAGCGGAATTAAAATTTAATTAAATTAGTTTATAAGTTAATAACTGATTTATTAATATATTAAAATAGAATAGTACACAAATGTGTTAACTTATAAGAGTATTTTTGAGATTTAAAAACATTCCATTTTTACAAAAGTGACAACTAAATTAAATGATTTATTTTGAGATAAACTTGCGGGAATAAGGCAAACAATGCGACAACCTTTTTCAAAATACTCTGTATTTGCGAAGATTATTAGATACTAAACTTATTTATATCTTTTTGATAACAAATATATATTACAAAAGAGAAAAGAAGGAAAAATTAAGCATTTAATATAACTGGACTAGATTTGTGGACATAATAAAATTCAGTTCACAAAAATAAAAAAAAACTTAGTTTGCACTATTAACGCTGACTATCCATCCGTCTTAAAGCTTAGAGCTTGATATTCGCCGCCCCTCAGGACAAGCAAATATTGAATGGAATTTCAATTACGAATGTACAACAGCACAAAATTTCAAAACTCTAGCACATCAAGATGGAAGTAAAAAATTGACAGCAAAATTTCATTGTCACAAATATGACACAATTGAAATTAGAAGAAACTCATTAGTTTATTTCTTAAGGACTCCAGGGGAAATCACAATTTATTTTTCTAATAAAAATATTCAAGTGAATGATAGTAAGAAATCACTGATGTTCCGAGCAACACGAATGCATCAATGATTCATGAAATCGGATTACATCAAATAATTCTTTTTTTATTTAACATTTGCCCAGAAAATATTCTACGAATGAAAAGGTTGTTCCTATTTCCGATTCACCAAAAAAAATCGATATTTTAAAAAAACGTTTTTATGCCAGTTTATTAAAAATATCGATTTATTGAACTCATGACCCTGAATAATACTTCACGAAGAATCTCAATGCAATAAATCGATATTCGCAGTTAACTTGCGCTTTCCACTTCACTTTGGTAAGCAATTAATGTATATCTTTGGTGTTCTTCGTTTTATTGCCCTCCATACAGGATTTTTGTTAATATTTCTATAAATACTGTCATATTCTAATATATAAAGTTACTTGTTTTGAATGGAGTGTCAACAGTGTCATAAATTGTAACACGCAGACATTGCTTTGGTATTGACACCTTTAATTAAAGGGGGCTTATAAAATTATTTTCGAATTATTTTTATTCAAAAGAAAACCCATATTTTTATTATACAAATTGAAACTTCATTTTATTTGGAGTCATTCAGACCAGTCAGTATGCTAATCGATGATATTTATAATTTATAATAGCTATAAAAAGAATAATATCACGACATGTCGAAAAATATCAATATTTGGACGATATATTATGATGATGAAATTCCATCATCTCTCAGCCCTACATTCTACTTTATATATTCAGAAAATTCTTCTTTGATAATTCTGCATTTAGCAAAATTTTCAGAACCATTGTTACTTTCACTGACTTAGGTAGAAATTATCTATTAACAATTTTCCCACCACCATTGCGCTGAGCACGCATAAAATATATTCCCTACGAGCAGACCCGGGAGCAAAAGAAATAGTTATGGTTCGAAATCTGGCCTGCAACATAAAATGCACGCCACCCTCGGCATATAAACTCATGATTGATGATGCCTAAATCACCAAGCACTCCTTCCCCCCCTTCTTAATATATTTCTCAGTGGGGCGTCTCTCTCTCTCTCTCTCTTTCTCTTTTTCTATTTGGATTGAAGGGTTTTAAAAAAAATGAGGATGAAGGATCTATCACGAGCTAATGAGATGTCAGCAAATGGCTGGTGGCCCACTTTAGATATCTTGGGACTACCCCGGGTCCCCAAATAAACAACTTCTGCAGAATTTCCATGCGCTTTTAAATACTGAACGTGTAGGCGGAAAAGTCCAGAACTCAGCGAGAAATATAATTGTGAAACCGCGTTGTAGAGAAATCTTGAAATGTCAAATTTCTGAATTTTACCTAACTTAAAGACTCTTGCCACAAAAACATTTTTACAAAAGTTTCAAGCAATTTCCCCCTTCCCCACTCGAGTATTTTCTTGCTTCAGGCTTTTTTATGATTGAGCATTTCCATTAAAAACTATAGAAAGTGCTCAGATTGAAAGTAAGATTTTATTTTTAAGCATATCTAACACAGCAAATTAAATTTTACTAAAAAATATGAATATAGATTCCATTCTTGAATCATGAATGAAATAATTGTATTTTATTTTATGATTAATTCTATTTTCGCTTCTAGAAACATAATGAATAAACAAACATAATAGTTCAACACACCTTAAATATATGGGGAAATGGTAAAGGTGATAATGCACACCTAAATAAAAGATTGCGTCGTCTACCAAATAAATTCAAAGCCTGAGTGTCCATTTTATTGCGAAAATACGGATTTACATTTCTTGCTGGGCAAATGAAAAAGAGATGATAAAATCAATATAATTATATTCTGAAGCATTTTAGTTTCTTGGTACTTTCACTTCGATTTTTTTAGAGTGCTTTCAGAAGGAAGTTCATTATTGAGGGTTGAAACAAATAGATAACATCAGAGATTCTGATTTAAAAATGGGTCGCAATTCTTTAACAACTCAAAATTAGGCAGCGATAACTAAAAGTCCTAATGCACCATGATAATTGGTGAGATGACAGATAATTGTGTAAAGCAATTAAAAAATATATTCATAGTAAATTATAAGGTAAATTTACAGTATGTAGTAAAGTAATTTTACAGTTCTAAGACGACCAATAAGACAACACATGCGCAGAAAGGGCTGATTTGCGTTTGCCACAATTTCATAAGATAGATTCTAGCATTTCATGCTTGGCTTTAAATTGCCATTTGAGCATCCCAGAATTTATTTTCACTGCGTATCATATTAAAATTATAGATACTTACGCAAAAGAACAAGCTAAATTTTTTAGAAAAGATCAACATACCTAAATGAGGAAAACTGTGGGGAAGAAGGTAAATAAAATGAAAAAAAAGGAGAAAAATTTACAACTATTCTTCTGAAAGAACAAAGGAAAAATATGTTGGGATTAATCTATGGCAAATTATCAAATTTTTCACGCCAAAAATCTCAATCGAATTCTACAAACGCTTGCGGAATAAGGGGAAAAAATACATTACAGCGAAATGTTGTCACCCCTTCGGGACAAATACTTGCCATGCAGCACATTTTTCGGCCTTTCTACGCTTGTGCTGCCTATTGACCATCGCATAACTGGTCAACCAGGTAAACCCACCTGTATTCGAAATTCAACATGCGACAAAACGTCAAAAAAATGCAGCCTAAGTATTTAAGATCAAAACGAGAACAATTAGAAAAAAGCTAAATTTACATATGAACATAATTTGCGTCATGAATACGAGATACAGTTACAGGTATTCACGTCGCGTAACGTTTTGTTGCGTTTTTTAGCGTAGCGGGTTGAGATTGAATAGACTTTACTGGAGGACAGCAGAAACAAATTTATTTCAAGCTATTTACAGGATGATTTGAGAAAGTAAAACTTCAGATAAACACAATCCAGCAGGAAACAGTCACTAACAGCGTAAATGCAAGCCTTACGCACAATAAAAACAGGCTGCAAAACAGCTATCGTGTAGCATAGTAAATAGTAAATTACGGCGAGCTCAATTACAACGTCAACAGCAAACGTAAACATAGCTCAAGCGTGAGAAGTAATTCGCTTGTCCAAGGAGTCGCTAGTCCTTCAAGAGGAATTCTGCCAAGTTACGGCAACCAGTCCCTTATACAGCCGAGCGAGCGTGCACCGAGGAGCACGCAAAACTTCGGGAAACACCGCGAGCGATCCAGCAGCTACCAGACTATTCCTTTCGCCAAACCAACCCGGCTGGCACCAAGCTCTTCGTCAAACGTCGGCAATCGCTTTCTCCTTCCGTGCGCTTTCACGGCGTTCGCCCGCTTGTAACAGTATGGTTTAAAATACAACGGAGTCAACGCAGTTGATGTTATACCTATGCGACAAAAACAGTTGTTGAAGTCTACAACTGACCATTCGATGAAGTCGCATGTTTCCTCTCTCACAAGAAATTACAAAACTGACGTAAACGTGTAATGGCTTCATTAATAGAATGAGAATAAGCAGTGATCAAAATAATGTTCATATTCGATTAGCTTAAATTAATTTTAGATTTTCATCATGCCAAGCGTTGACATGATCACAGTGAATAATCAGACAATAATAGTAAAATCGAGACGTCTTTAAATGTTTGAAAAATATTATGGAAGGAAATTTGAAACAAACACACACACACACACACACACACACACACACACACACACACACACACACACACACACACACACACACACACACACACACACACACACACACACACACACACACACACACACACACACACACACACACACACACACACACGGGGGTTAAGAAAAGTAAAAAAAGAAATCTGTTCGGTTTCGTATTTGCATGAAAACATTATTTTTGCGCATTGTTTTGAAATTTCAGACATCATAAAAATCGCGTTACTTTCTAAAATTATATTTAATTACTTAAATTAGTAGAAATGCTTTTCACTTGCTTTCATTAGAAAATTAATGATCTAATTAAAATTCTGAAAACGCCTTTCTTGCTTAACGAGAACTTTCTAACAACGAGTAAATGCATGCTCTGAGGGAATACATTAAACGTTTCAGTTAGTCAGTTCCTACTATTAGTTCACACTCTATCCGTATATATAT
>JAOUZG010032936.1:8120056-8136508 GCA_026289955.1 Argiope argentata
TATATATATATATATATATATATATCCCACAGAACTATTTTAATTAACCAACATCTGCCTTCATCTTTTGTCAACAATCGATGACATATGAAATCCAAAGCAAGAGTTGTAAAGGTTAGATCATTTCCCAGAGGACGATAACTTTTAATTAGTTTTGCATTCCAGAACAACGCCATCTATCCCGCTATCTACCCCAAGAAACCAGCCGCAACCATTTGAATAGGCGGGACTGACCCGATTTTCTTTCCTTAATAAAGAGAGTTAGGTCATTTTTCCTGAAGACTCATAAGGGAAATTACGCTGGATTAGATTTGCTATGATTTAAATATTTAGCAAAACTAAAACAAAAATATTTTTTTATGAAATTATATATTGATAAAGATAAAGTTGATCCTCCGCGTTTTTTGCTTAGTGTCTAGGGATTTCATGCGCCGTGCTTCGATTCGATTAAAATTCCTGCAGCATTAAGTGCGCCATAAATATTTAGAATATTGAAAATCAGCGGAAGGCGACGTGCGTGCCCCAGGAAGAAGTCGGCGATTAAAACATCACGCCAAGTGGATGGTGATTAATATCGAAGCCAGAGCGGGGCGCGCGCCAATTTGATGGATGGAGGGCAGAAAGCGGGTGAAAACCGGATCGCGGCATAAAGGGAAATATCTTAACTAATCTTTCTTCCCGAGCCACGATTTATCACGAGGTAGGGCCTGCAAAACAGGTGAGCAATAATTCAAAACATATGAGAGCTTGCCAAAGGAAATCAAACTTCTGCCAACGATCGGGGATCGGTAATGAAAAGGATCTGAGACGTCTAGCGGAAGAATTGATATATTGATTGATATAATTGACACTTAATTGAAAAAGCCGCAAACAATTTAACAGTGCTTTGAAGAAATCTGTTTCATTTATTCATTGTTTTCAAAGAATTCACTATATCGCTGATTCACCGTATCGCCCGTTCCGAAACTATCTGAGGACCAGTTTACACATTCGCAACTCTCTCGGGTGAGTGGGCGTCTGGTTATTGGGGATGAGAAGCTTCCGGAATGGTGGTTGCTTATTAATGGTCAGAGAAAAAGGTGGTGGTCTCCCTTCGATAGCGGGATGTACTACCAAAAGGGAAGGGTTATTCCGTAGCGGATGAGGGTTCTAAGGACTCAATCACTGTTGCTGTTGCGGCGGCCCGGCCATTCAGATCTTTCCGTGGTCATTCAGATGGGCAGAGCAGACAGTTTGAGGTTACACGCAATTATGAACAACACCTTCTAGGGACTCTTAGACCATGCAAACATTTTTCGTTCACAAACAATTTTACTGCCAATTTTAATTTAGTCTCTAGGCAAATAAATTAACAAAACTATACAAATTGAAACAATAAAACTCGTGATTATATACATTACAGTATTTTACTTTCTAAGAAGTTCTTTTCACTACATTGTGTGCTAAAAAAGGAAAAACCAAAATTTATTATATATATATATATATATATATATATATATATATATATCCAAATTTGCAAATAAGAATTAATTAAGAATTTTAATAGAATTATTTTCCAAAATTAATTTAAACAACAGCTGATTTTAATTTGAAAAGTTCCATTATATGTGTTTTATAATTAAATGAAAGCTCAATATATAAAATTTCAAAGATTTTGGAACTCCTGACGTTGTAAATTGTATTGCCACCACATATATCTTTCACCACAACTTCCAAAAACTTAAAATCTACTTTTTTTGCATTCCGAAAATTTTCTGGCTCTGAAATATGCTTTTTAGCAAAAACAATTTTTTTAATTCTTTTATTTCGGAAATGATTTTTTTAATACCTTACCATTAAAATTAGCTTTTCTAAGCATACTTCTTTCTATTTCTGCTGAAATCTCCTACTAGTTACCGAGATCATCGACGTAATATTCCCTACAGTATTGAGCTCGATACAACTTATTTTTTGGAGGGGGGTACACTGTGACCTGGTGGTAAGATTCCTTCTTCGAAACAGCAGTACATCATGTTCGATACCCGTTTCCATCAAAGAACCGTAAGCGTTTTTGGTGCACATTAATAACCTTAGTGTTGCGTTAAAACGTACCCTAGTGTCGCTTTTCCTTAGTTTAGTTTAATTAATATAATTAAAATTAAATATTTTTTTAAAAAAAACCAGACTTTTTTTTAAAAAATATTTTTGTAGTAATTTTTTCTTCGGTCATTGAACGAAAAATCCTCTCTTTGGTTGATTTGTCTTTAGTCTAGACATTTCAAACTGCGGGAGGATTTTTTAGAGGGAGATGTATGCAAAGCAATAGGAACAAAACCTTGTTTGTAATTTCAAGAAGAGATTTATCATCTTCAGACATTTAAATCACAAGTCTCTATCAACGCTTTCTTGAATTCTAGAATTTTTTTTCAAAATCATGAAACTAATTGTTAATGGACGTCAATCAATATTGGATCGCAGAACTACATTTATTACATTGGTTAATTTAAGTTAAAAAAAAACTTTGCCGAATTGAGTTTGTTGTAAAGTTTATACTCACTTTTATGATTCTCAAATTTTGGACCTTTAACGTAAAAATTAAATCAATTATTATTACATTTTTTGTTGTTTCTTTACTTAATTCAAAGTTGTTTTTGAAATTATGTTTGCCTGTGAAGAAATAATTCCAATAATTTGAGCTACTCGAATAGAAATTGGTATGTGTTCTTATCAATAATAAATTTATAAATTATGCATCCAATTTGAGACGAAACTCGCCCCCATAAAGTATGTCTATCGAACATTCAACTTGCATGGAAACACGACAATTGAATAAAATAGATGGGAAAATCTTGCATTTAAATTGCGAAAATTGTTAAATTTTGAGCCAAACCAGCTTATAGGTTGTTATCTGTCCACGTAAATGCGAAGGTGGTATCGTCTCTACACAACAGAACATCCAATTCGTTATCCAGCTACACAAACTATAGTTCTAAATCTAATTTTGGAACCAATTCCTCAAAAGATCAGTAAAAAATACAGGTTCCAATTTCCTCATCAAACGCAAAATGCGCCACATTCAAAACAGAATGATATCGTTAATTTGTACCTATCTTCATTGAAAGATGAAGGCTAAGCTGTCTATCACTCACAATAGAAGTAACTTTTAGTCTCTCAATTTTTTTAAATAAAGGGCTTTCGTGAAAGCGTTTTTAGCTTTTCCAAAATTCTTTCTTCAATTAGAAGGTAGAGTTAAAAAAATTCTCTCTTTCAGACTTTTTAACAACAAAGTAAACATTTTCTTTTAATTCATGGACAAAATCAAGTGCTCATTAACACGAAAGCCCTTTTGAGAAACCGCCCGCCCCTCAAGAACTTCTTGAAAGTTAGAATGGAAGCCCCACTTCTTGGCAATTTGAACAGAAAACACGAACTTCATGTCGGCAGTATCACACGCCAGACTTAACTAAAGAGGGCACTCAAATACTTTTTCCAAAAATTCTATAATGCAAAAATTTCTGAAAGACAATGAGTTTCAGATAACTTTTAAAAGACATAAAACTTGTTATGAAATTTAGGATAAAATGGAGAAAAAAGATAATAAAAAACGAGTAAAAACACTTTAGACAAGTAGAAGTATCTGGAAATAATTGCCTCGGAAAAAGTATCCTTAAAGCTTTATCATTTGTCATTTTAAAAAAGGAAAAATAGCTGTAAGAAAACATCCTTCGAATGTAGAATTTATTTATTAGTTCCCCTTTTTACAGTTTTATTTATTGTTTATTGTACAATATCTTTATTATAATTAAATATTCAGTTTTTTTCTCTAGATATTCAATTTTTCCCTACTAGATGATGAAACTTTTAGATAAATCAAAATTGAGCTACATTAATCAATTATATCAAATTAATTAATAAAATAAAATAAAATAAAAATTATTAGCAGATAATTAAGTCCTCGACATATTGTCATCATCAATAAAAATATGAAAAAAATTTCTAGGATTTTCATCCAGAAGTGGTTTAAAAAGGGACTATGAAATTCTATTTTCTATTTTAATCAACCAAGTTCAATAAAAGTTTTAAAATCCAAATTATTAATTACTTGTTTTCCTTAAGCATTCATGCTTTTGAACGAAATTTCATTTAAGAAAATATTTTCCATTGCCACTTTCCAAGTTTATCTAGAGAATTTTTACCGTACCTGAAAAGCTCAAGAGATTGCCAACAAATAAATCTTCTCAAGAATTAATTAAACTAAAAATTTATTGCCGGCTGAAATCTCTGTCGAGTAATTAGAACTAATTATTTGCCTATGACTTCGACTAATTTATTCCATGAAATAATTCATAAACATTCTCTTATCGCTGGGCAACCCGGTCCTCTCAGAGATCTCCAAATAAACAGATGATATCAAACAATGCCCAAGAAGGGTTGAGTTCACAACTCTTCTAGAACAGTTTCTCTTCTCTGTCATTTGTAGCCATAAAAGGTGCGAGTCCTCAAAGAAGGAATAGTTCAATAAGTTTCGGATTTGTACAAGGGTTTAAAATTTAATTCCAGAAATACTTGCTTGAAAATTTATCGCCCTTTCGTGCAGTTACCAGGGTTAAGTGCAGATTTTTTCGAAAATGTTTAAAAACTGTAAAATTCCTAAAATATTTAAAGTAATACTTTGATCATTTGTAGGGAAAGGTCTATCAATTCAGAATCTCCAAAACAGTAATAGCGAAAAGCTACGAAGTTTTTGAATTAAATCCTAATCCCATGCAGAAATGCAAGATAATCCTGCCGCTGATGTTCCGAAGGCTGAATGACCCGCCCACTGCAACAGCGATGCTGGCGGAAACTGTGATTAAGTTCTAAGGGTCATCACGGACAACGGTTCAACCTCTCTTCGAGGAAGTAGTCCCGTCATGGATGGAAAGAGCCAGATTTGCATCTTTTGGTTTGCCATCCAAGGTAGAGAGAACCAACCACCATCCTGGAAGATTCTCATCCTCGTTTCGAGGTGCACCTCGGGGGGGGAGGGGATATGGTAAGTATCAATCACTTTACATATTTTTTCTGTTTATATTAATATGCTGAATTGTGTCTCCTGGGGAGCCACAAATCGATGAGCTGGGGGAAAGAAACTGATTAAAATTATCGATCAGCTTAAGAAGCTGCGTTTTGTATTAAAGCTAAAACACTACGATTGAATTTTGGTCAAGGGAGAAGAAATAATAGCGGAGCAATAACATTCCTATGGGATGAGGAAGCAGCATGGAAAGTGATCGCACCTGCGTGGAGCAAAAAACTGCAAATGATTTTTAGTCAAGAAAAGAGGAAATAACAGCTTCGGCGGAGCAAAAACATTTCAGTGAGATGAGGAAGAAGAACGGAAAATCCTGATAATTACGAATGCTAAATTTTCTCACATGAAAATATCGTCTCTCTCTCTCTCTCTCTTTGCCAAATTTTGGAGTTGAGCCAAAGATCAGAAAAAATTAAACATTAAATAATGAATTGCATTATTATAAATTTCTTTGAACAATTTTTAGTAGAATGGATATTTCCATTTTACATCAATTTGTAGGAAAAGTATTAAAGTATTTTTAAAAAGTATTTTTCGCATTAAGAGTAAAATTCGGGAACGAATTAAGCTTTTTAGCGGAGTTTCCTAGTATGTATAAAATTAAAGAGGTGGCACGGTAATCCATATTTTTTTCTTATTGCCAAATGATTAACAGTCAGGGTTAAATGAACCATTTTACGAATTTCAAAGTTCCGCTGAATTCAACGATTGCCTTAGATAACAATTGAATTCCAAAAAAAAAAAAAAAAAAAAAAAAAAAAAAAACATCTTCTGCAGGAGGTTCGCCGCGTCATCAAAAGTACATTCACTCAGAGGAAAGAAAATATTTTCAAAAAATCAAGAAATAGGCTTTTAACAGAAAGTTCAATCGAACACAAAAATAGACTTAACCATCACTATATGGCGTAATCATAACTTGTCTACGGGATTGAAAATTTATATCTTCCAAACCCATTTTCCCCGTTATAATAGTTTGTTAAATACAGTTGCTATATAATTGCATTATAATCGTTTTGTGAGTTGCATTGTAAAACAGTCCTTGTATTATTCTAAAACATAAAAAGATATCATTTTAATAATATCATTTTCATACATTTTTCACTTATTTTTAATAATGTAATAGGGTTTTAAATTTCACAATGGAATTAAAACTCAAAATATTCATTCGTGTGTTCTTATTAATCAGTTTCGTAATACATGCTTTCTTTAGTTTTCAGAAGACTGATTCGATTGTTTTCAAGTTTTTCCTTCGTACATAAGAAAGTGAATTTTTTTCAAACGCATTCTATACAAACAGTTTAACAACCTTAAAATATCAATAATCTGGGCGAAAGAAAATTTGAAGGCGGATAATTTTTCATAGTATGTGTTATGAGTCAGAAAAAGATTCGATAAAAATTTCTCTAATTCACCTGTAACAAAAAAATCAGTTCACTAAAATAAGAAATCAGTTTTCAAGTGACAAGAAGAATAGCATTTTTTATATATCCAGTAACATGAAAGAGAATCAACGTTAAAAAATGAATGCACTTTAACTTCACTTACAAGCAGAAGTCAACTACTCAAAAAACTTTTTTAAATATAATCCTACATTATTTATGGAAAAATAAGTTTGAATTTCCCGCTTTCATTATTAACGATGGATGGAGGGGGGTATCAGATTGAAAATTAAGAGCAATTTCAAAAATTCTTTCTGTTTCACTTAAATAATGAAATATATTGTAGTAAAATATAATTAAAAATAAGGGAGCATTATATGACAGTAAACTAGTATCTGTGAAGGTATAATCTTTTCAATTTTAAGATTATGAAAAAATAATTTCAATTTTGTAATATTTTCGGGAATTATTACTGGAAATCATTAGTAATATTTCGTTTAATTTTTTTTTAAAAATTCAAAACAATCGCTACGATGTGCACCTTTTCTTCCACCAAAGTAAGAAAGTACACTCGCGAGTTTCCTGCCTAAAGTGGCTAAGGGCCAGAAGGGATGGTAAAAAAGCTGGACACCGGAGCTCTAGGAACTCTTCTCTTTGCCCACCAACACCAGAGGACCAAAACTCACTGCTCTAATGTGCCTTTTTTCCTCTATTTTTGAGAATTAAGTCCCCCATTAATCTCAACCACCTAAAATAGGAACGCGGCCACGACCTGTTGAATCTTTGAAGCAGTTGATACAATATCGAGTTAAAATAGAAGGCTCTGTAACGATAATTAATGTTTTTACATTGATTAGCCCATTTCAAGGAATTGTTAAAGAAAAAGTAAGTAAAAGGATACAAATTGCTCAAATTTTAACATAAATTCTGTTATGCCTAATTTAAATACAGGAAAGATAAACAAAGCATTAACATAAGTCAAAGGCATAGTTCTTAAGAAAATTGATTCGAGCTGATTTTATTTTTTACTGATAAATGATGACATGTATATGAAAAAAGTAATCCTAAGGAAATAATCAAAGTTTACAGTTGTTAGTGTTTGAAGTCCTGAATAGAAGGCTGTTTCTGCAGTTAACAATTTGCATTTTAGCTTGTAGCAGACACCCGCTTCCTAGTAGCACATAATATTGTACAATATTGTTTAATGTTGTAGAATATTGTTTAATATCATATAATATCGCACAGCATTGTACATTATTATACAACAGGATGTGATACCTGAGTTCTAGTGCCTTGGAAATGTTACCAATGCAATGCCTTGTCTTCCTCATTTAGTTACAATTAAAGAAAACTAGGCCGGATAGTCGCGAATCGGATATTTGAGAGTGTACAGTATGAGCCAATTTTTGTAGACCTATCTAAATATTTAGCCTGTAGAGCGTGCACATATTCATCTGCATTATTAGCAGAGAATAATGCTCGATCAGACTTTAAAATCTTAGCTGTTTATTCAGCATAAAGTTTTTAAGCTGGTCTTTGTTAAAAAAATAAAATGACGTAACATTATTTCTCTCGAAACACAGAGTAGACGCAGGTGAGGTAAATAAGCAAACCTAAAACATTTTTATGTAACAGTATTTTGTACTCGATTTCCAATATTCTTTATTTTCATGTAGGTGGATGAATGATCATTCTTAGAGAATAATTACATCTTAACTTGCATAACTGTGAATATGAAACTATGTTTATTTAATCAATTTGTTTTTAATTTATTAAGTTAAGATTTTACAAACAAGCAATAAGATAAATAAATTTATTTTCCTCTTAGAATAGTATTTAGAGTTTGAGGATGAAAACTTTTATCAACTCAATTTTAAGCAAACCTTTTCAATTGCCATCTTCAAAAATAAGAATAGCGGACTTTTTTTTTTCAAGTGCCCAGCAAAATTTTCAAAAGCATTTCATTCTTTGTACAACATTCTAATGAAATTGAGCTAAATATATTTTATGCAGAAAATCAGTTGTTTAATCTATGCTGTTTTATTTTAAACATAATTAAATAGCTTGGAAATTTAATCTTTTTTTTTGAGTTTTAAACAAGACTAATAAAAAAAACATATTAATATTCCTATTTTACAATTAAATTACTACGAAGGAATTTTAATTAAAAATATCCAAACACATATTCTAATCATAATATATCTTAAAGTATACCACATATGAAAGAATTCTGAAAACGAGCGATTCATAATTTTGAACACAAAATTGGAATTTTGAATAGGATAATTAAAAATGAAAATAAAATCTCTGAATTTCACTAAGCAATAAGGTTTTCCCCAAGAAGTTCTTAAAAAACATTCGAAGTATATCCTGTAGTCATAACTGAATTTTCTTTTCCCTATTCCCAAATGTTTTGCCCTGAGAATGAAAGTCAAGCTTTCCCACTTTTAATCAGCATTTTCATTAGTGCTTCATCTTTGAACTTGAGTTAAATTTTATCTCGTCATCTTAATTAAATTTGAATAATTAAAATGCATACATTCCAATCTCCTCCTGTCGGCCACGAACCGGCTCTTTAATGAAAATGCTTTTTGCACAAAGAGGGATTGATTTTAATTAAGCAACAGAATTCACGAAAGTACTGTTATCTGATATAATGTACTTGCATATAAACTGCAAGAAAGAAAGAGTTCTTAAGAAAACTTACTAAATTAGCATTTTATACCGATATTAAAAAAATATTACTAACAATTGTCACTACCATGAAAAAACATATTGGCACAATTGCTTTTGTATATCTACCACCTACCCACTTTTTTTGTTAATCTACCACCTACCCACTTAGGCACAGTAGCTTGGTGGGTAGGGTGAAGAGAGCGGCTGAGAGGGACCTCTCAGTTGTTTCCGAAAACTATAAAATGATGGAAAAATTCTGGCTGTGCACGCCAATGTGATTTTCGACAATAAATGGCAAGCAATGGTAAAACCCAGGCAGGCCAAGATAGACAAACATACAACGCAAGTCAACATTCTCGAGAAATTTGGAAGTTGATGGTAAAAGTTTTAAAAATAAATATGCTTTTATTTGTCTGCTTGTGTGTAAAAGAATCAATTAGTAAACCGTTCCTTTTATTTTCATCCATAAATTCACAAATTTTTTACATTTTTTATAAAATTGACAGATATATGGTTATTTACAATTTTACGATGAAAAAATTTGATTCAGAAACACAAAATTATTCAATATAGGGAAAAATGTCATATGTAAATAAATGTCTAATAATATAAAATCCACTTACGATGACTTCAAATAAATTTACAAAAAAGAAACATTTAAAATTTGCTAAATGCGGATAGTGCTATTCTCCTTCATTGGTTGACAGCCATAACATTGATTTTATAGAGAAGGGAAACTAAGCATTTAAAACATTTCAGGGACATATTAGAATACCGAGCATGAGAATAAAATCCTTTCCTCGCACTTGCGTGTTTTCTAAGACAATGGCACAGTAACAAAGAACGTTTCGATATGTTATTGATTTATTCCGGGTGAAACTATAATAATCCGCCTAATTTAGAAGAATACAAGCCTCGTTAACGGAATTCCTGGCATCTTGCAGGGAAGTATTCTAAAGAACGATTGAAAGATAATGAATGACGATATCCTTACTTATGAAGGGAAGGGCAGGGATGAGTCTTATAAATGAGTGATATATTTAGCCATATGCGATGGCAACACGCATGGGAGTGACGTGATGGCGCTCCCTTCTTCTCGCTAGAGGGAGAGAGTTGGGAAGTATTTCATGCTGAGCGAAGAAGGGACGCTGTGATGCTGAATTTCTCAATTTGTGACACAGGCAGTCAGCCTTCCTTTCTCTTTATGTCATTCTAATTGCTGAGATCGTCCTAAATATTATGCCAGTACCTTTAATTGTTAGTTAAAAAGCAATTAAAGGAATAAAATGCTCATTATTATTTGTTTCTGAGACTCACACTTAAACCCACATATATATGATGCAGAAATTGACATTTTGCCTTAATTTTCAAATTACACTCATGTTATTTTACGAATGGTCAGTCCAGAGCTTCAAATTCCAAAAGCAACGATGCAGAGAAAATTAGAATTCATAACTGGTTTAATAAGAGTAATCGATATAATAAAACAATATAGGGAATAAATGGTATCTATCTATACAGTATGCAGTTACAATAATTCTACAGTGAAGTGTTACTTAGGTTAAATAAATTCTTCTTTTCTAAAAAACAGATGAACGTTACAATGACAGAGAGAGAAATCTTAATTTTCAATGATGTTTTTGTTTTGGCTCAATAGTTTGTTATCAGTGGTGTTATCTTCTATATGCATTTACATATATATAAAGTATTTCAGATTTACGTGTCAGAATATTAAAAAATTAAATGAAAATATATATTAACAACCTTTTGTGGTATGCTTTTTATCCACGAAAATCAATGAAAGTCTTTCTCAAACGCAGATAAGTGGTATGGAAAAATCGTCTAAATTATAATTTGCTTTTTACCATCTCAGCAAATTTTGTAGATGCAAACATTGAAAGTTGTATTTAGGCGGAAATGTGGATAAAAATAAGAAAACTGGCAAATTTAACACAGTGGAACTGCAAAAAAAAATCGTTTTTCTAGTACTTTATTATCTCCTACACAAAATCCAACGTATTTTCATACATTTGGGTTAACTTATTTGAGGAATCCTTTGCAGGGGACACACTTAATTACAATAGTTAAAGAAATAAATGTTTTTCCCACTTTTTTGGGACCCCCTGTACACGCGAGATCTAATTCTCCTTCGAGGCATACTCCTTTCGAAAGTTTGTCAAGCAATAAGCTCACTCATCGAAAGTCGGCTCTGCTAATTCAAAAAAACAAACGGCAAATCTATATTTATTCCGCATGCGATAATGTAGACATAACTGAATTTTCTGTTAAAAATGCAGATTTTAATTAATGAGCTAAAAAAAAGGAAGGATATAGATTAAAAATAGAGTCTAATAGAGACTCTATTTTTAATCTATATAAGATAAAAACAACAGATAATGTAGTTTTAATAATGCTTTACACAGTAAAACGAAAAATGGGCAGCTAAAGGTTTATCAATTTTATTATTTAAAACACATATGTATATATATTTTAATATTAAAATAAATATGTATCATAAATATCGTTCAATTCAACGACTTTGTGCTTATTTCAGCCAAAATTAAATGGAAAAAGAAGATTCGTTTGTTTCAATTCTATTTATATGAACTAATGTACAACAACTTTAACAGCATTTTTTGTTGAATACATACTTCATTTTAATTGGTTTATGATAAACATGAAATTTCAAAATTAATTCAATAAAATTTAATTAAAATTTGATCCGCATGCGTCAAAAGTCTCCAACATTATTTTTAAAAAAACCGATCCAAAGATTTTAAGACGTTTCCATTTAGTCATGTTTGAATTTGAGTTTTAGTCATTGAATAATTTTGAGTTTCAAAATTTGAAACACAAAGAATCTTTAAAGACAATTTCAAATCTTCACGAAATATTTATTCGTCAAAATAATTTTTATCATGGTTTCTTTTATATTCTAAATATTATCAGAAAAACAGATAGAATGAAAATTAAATTTACACTTGTTTTTGAACTACCCTATTTTTCTTAGTATAGATCCTGAACTTTCATTAACTAAGCAAATATTTTCATAAGTCAATGGTGATATAATTTTTTTTATATTCTTTGATATATATGATATTTTTTTTAATATTCTAATTGTGATTTTCAAGGGCTATTTCAATTATTTGAAGCCAAAAAATGTTTACAAATGATTCATTTAAAAATTAGAAAAAATGGAATAATTGATAGTAATAAATAGAAATTCCTCATTAAAACACAATAGCACTGAAAACTTTACAATTCGATAAGTTTTAATTATAGAAGAGCAACCTTGAACTGGCTGCTTCAACCAATCGGAAGGCACATGGAAACATCTGAAAGACCGGACCGCGGAAACAGCAACACTGGTGGGAACTGTGGTTCAGTCCGGAGGGCCATCACCAGCTAAGGTGCGTCTCGTCATTGGTGAGAAGAGCCAGACCTTCATCTTTTTGTGTATCCAACAGTGGCTGAAAACCAACCGCCACGCCAGAAGCTTTTCATATTCAATGATGAGGTGCCTTTTATTTCATTTAAAACATTCGATTAGATTAACTAGGCGCTTTGTAAAAAGAGAGAAATTAAAATTTCAATTCATATTATTTATAAGAATGAATCATTTTTACGATTTCATATTAATCAACAAAATTCTGGTATAAATTATATTGAAACTTTTAGTATTGTGCTTTTAAAAAATACCTTTTTTTTTACTATATATATTTCTTCTTCTTCAATTATTGAGAAATTTCCGAAACCTTATCATCAACGTGAACTTAAATCACAACTGAATAACGATAGCACACACACGCGTACACACACACAAACAAACACACATATATACTTTCTATGTGAAAAATCAATGAATCCTATATAGATTCTTCAATATTTATATGAAAAGCTTTTTCTTTATACAAGCTTTTGGTCTTAATACCAAATTCACAGGATTCGTTTATTGTTAATGCACTGAGAATGTCCAAGAGGGCGTATATAAATGTCATCTAATCGATTCCATTTGCTGATAGTTAAAAAAAACACGCCTACGGTCTTCAACGGCATGTATCATCTGTCACCCGAAAGACTTGGGCAGACTCATAAACAATGGAATGTCAAATGGTGCAGAATGAATAGCACGAAGATGCCGATATTGCTCACAAATTTCGTACATGAACAACGTCTGTTTAGATGTTGCGCCTATGTTTGTCCTTTCAACAATTTAGCAAAATGTTTTTTTTTTGTCTTAACTAAAAATATACAAACTATTTTTACTTTATAGTACCAAACTATAGAAAGTAGTGTAGTCGCAATATAATTTTATTTTGAATAAAATACCATCCAAAATCCGAAAAAAAATTTTAAAATCATATTTGTTCTTATAACTCAAACCGCAACGATATAGGAATCGAAATAAAATCATAACAATAATTAAATTAGCACACGATTACTCAAAACTACAACAAATTAATAACTGAATTAAAATTATAGCAATAGGTCATCACAATCCTCAACGTATTTCAAAAAGACGTTAAAAATATTCAAGAATGCTTTTCTATGAAAACGGTAAAAGGAATAAAACACCTCGCTCTCCGATGCGTGCCGACAAAGAAGGATGAATTCGTTCGATTAAGCCTCGCATACTGCGATTTTCACCTAATTCCTATTACTTATTTACCCACCTCGTTTCATATGAAGATAAATGAACGCATTCTGTAATAAAAGGCTTACCAGCAGTTTCTGGAAAATCTAATCGCCGTTAATGGATCTTCGTCATTTCGAAGGTTTTTTTCCGTTTGTCAAACGTTTAGCCTTTACAGCAGATAATAATTTCTCGCTTCGCAACTCATAGAGATAAATAAAAGGATGTCGGCGTGAGAATTTTCACGGTTTCTCTCTTCACTGATGACAAAAAAGAGCGAGAGACACTATGTTCGCACTCACATTTATACACAACGGCCATGAATAGGGTAACCATTAAGTTACCAAATTTGACGCAGTTATATTTTGTAACTCTACACCTCACAATGATTGTTCCGAAAGCTTTATAAGAATTTGGATTAATTAAGCATGATTTTCAAATTTCTTCGTAAAGTTTCCAAAAATATTACGACACAAAAAGGTCTTTTAGACCAGAATTCAATTTTAAAAAATCATTTCTTCAATGACATCAATTTAGTTGCTAAAAAACTTTTTGGTTTAATTTTCAATAACTTTTAAAAAAGTTTTTAAGCGCATTTAGCAATAATGATTTCATTGTTGTAATGAAACTTTATAAGTTTTCATTGATGCGACATACTGGTTTGATTAAGATATAATTTTAATATGTGATAGATTTTTCCAACCTTGAAAGCTACCTGTCAGCAGGAAAAGTTCAAACTGTCAATCCTATTTATCAAACAGCGCAACTAAACGCATTATTATGAAATACGCGATAAAAACCGATTGAAGATCCTCCCCGCCGATTAAAGAAGACAAATAGAAATTTTATACTGATGTTTAATATGGGATATAATGTTTGTTTATCTTGTCCATAAGAAAAAATGAGGGTTGATTTGAATTTTTGAGCATTGGATAACAGTGAGAAGAAGCAGTGAGTATTTAAAAGTCTCAAAAAGCATAACAAGTGCCACAATGAATGGAAGGGCTTCCAACGAAACAATTGCTATTCTCTAACGGACAACTACTGATTTGGAAACCGGCTGATAACAGCGAATCGTTTCCGAGGCCATGCTCACTCCCACCTAATTTCTCGAAATTCGAAACTAATTAGTGGGATTTCATCAAACCCTCATCGGCAGGGGACAATCAGAGTTTCGATTAATCTGATTAGCATTCAGAGTTGATGCGGCTTAAAAATCGCATTCTAGACAGAAAGAGTTTCCGCAGATACTGTGCTTGTGATTGCTTTCCCTGAATGGATAATGGAACTTATGTAGAAATTCTAAGACTGTAAACAATTTATTATGGCTTGAAAGACTTCATTTAGAATAGCTTGCTTTCTTTTGTCTCTCAATTTTTTTCAGCTATAATTGAGGATGTACTAAATATTTGCTAAGCAAATTCATTCAGCTTTACGGGAAAATATAAATAAGTTACTTTACATATACATCGCGTCCTAAAAGTAGTTTACAAACTGTGTGAACAAATAAGCCACTGTCACGACAAACTACGAAGTCGTACAGGCAAAGTGGGTTTCTTTTTATTTGGTAAATTTCAAATAAGTAAATTTCACACCATCGCCGTTATTCACATAATTTGAGACTTGAAAAAGCGGTTGAGTCATAAGGACTGTCACCATGAAATGTGCAGCCTCTCCCATAGGAAGTATATCCTGCCATTGAAATGAAGGTAATTTTACTTAGCAATAATAATGTTCTCACAAAAGAAGCTAGAATATGTTTACTTATTCAAAAGTCACTCATCTACGTCCTCAGAATGCTCATCGGTGGGGGATGTCGAAGAATTAAGAAGACGAATATACTGCGTAAAATTGCATATTAACGAGGGGGGACAGAAATGATGATGCCCGATCAGTTGTAGAAGGTGAAATAAAGACAAAACGTTCGGGATTTCGCATGACTTTCAAGTCATATTTACTATACGAGCAGCAAAGTTGGGCTTAGATTTTCTATGCCACAGATAAATCTATTTCTAACAAATCATTGTGCTGTGGGGAGCTTCTATACTCGTCTCTGCAATGGCAAATAAATTGCACTACACAGGTTTAATGAAATACAAAATAAATACAAAACTATTTACGAATAGGATTTCTCATAGTATGATTACTTTCTATAAATACAGATACATCGTCTACAAATTTTACTCTCGTTATCCGTTTTAATTAGAATTCCTTTACATCTGTTTTTTTTTTTAGGTTTTTTGAGTTCTAAAATTTATACGGATATAGTTCGCGATGACGATACACTATTTTAATTATTTTCGAACCATCAAACAATATTTTCAATTTAATATTCCCTTTAAAAAAAGGAGAGAAAAATATGAAAATTTGGAGAATAATACTTATAACGTTTTCAATAATGAAATATTTTTAATATTATAAAGAAGAAAACAATAAAAATAAATAACTTTTAAATGCACTTCTACTAATAAAATGAAGAATAGAAAACCTTTTTTTAATTTAGAAATTAAATAATGTTATAAAGAAATTAAGACGCAATTACAAGAGAAGGATTCTTGTATTTTCAGAAAATTCTAAAATATATTATAGATAAGACTGAAATTTCCTTTTAAAATTTTGTTTTGACATTAATTTTTCTAATAAAATGAATTGAAGCACAAATTACGAATGTTGTAAGACGATAAAAATTAACATACTTATTTATAGAATAA
>JAOUZG010032936.1:8141508-8156789 GCA_026289955.1 Argiope argentata
ATATAATATTTTGTTTGAATAATTTTTTGCCTTTTCTAACTGTAAACAAGTTATAAAAACTTGAATTTCATTTTGTAAATGTTACAGCAAAATTGGACAGGTGTTATAACATGATTTAGATTAATAAAAACTTTAAAGACATTTTTCTCAATAGTGAGTTTTTGCTTATGAGTTACATTCAAAGATTCAGAATGTTTGTATTATTCAGAATTTTCTTTGTATTTTTTTACAATAAAAAATTATAAAAAATTCAATACTGTTAGCAGAAAAAAACCGTACTAAGTTTTATGTATCATGCTAATATCTACCTGGAAAAAAATTTGGAGAAAAATATTCTTATTTAAAAAAACTTCTAGCTACAAAAATAACTTGGAATTAAGAAAAAATCTAAGAAATAGTTGAATTATTTCAAAAAAATAGGAAAGAGTTACAGAGTACTTTTTTTTCTTCATAAAATTAAAGTAAGACTTAATTTTAAACATTGAAATTTTTTAAAAAAAAATCAGGTTTAGGTTTAAAAAATTCTGGTTCAAAAAAAGGTTATTTCTGTATATTTATTGCTTTACACATTCATTCGCAAAATTTCAGGCGATAATCTTGGATGGAAATTCACTTATTATCAAACATTTAAAATCCCTCGTTGCAGATTCTTTTACGACGATTAGCCTCGTTACGGCGGAATGGCAAGGACTGCTGAGTTTGTTATGACAAGATATACTTTAAGGATGGCAGTCTTTAAAAAAGTTATGAATCTCGATATATACTACGATTCCAATTAATTTAATCCAAGGAACTTAAAGTTGGCGGAAAATAGTTCATAACATTTTATATCCTTTTCCAGGAGTCCACCCCAGTCTTTATTCGAAGATGCTGTTCCTTCCTCCGATATGGACCTTCCAAACGCCCCCTCCTTCCTTCTTTTCATGGAACCTCTGTTTTTCCCCTTGTTTTATAGACGGTGCCGGCTTTGGGGCAGTCGTAACTTTACGATCCCCTACCCGAAGATGAGATACTCTTCCCTCGGCAATAACTATTTATAGACACTTCCCGTTTCTCCCGGAATAAATTTATATTTCTTCTAATTCCAAATGACTCCCTTTTTATATCAGGGTAAGAATTCAATGAAAGCCTCTGCTAATTGGATCTGCTTAAAGCCAGCGGAGGCGAGCTAAAGAATGTTCATCTAACGAGAAAAGAAGCGCGGGGGGGGGGGGACAAAGAAAGAAACGGGTGGAAAAACAGAGGATTTTCCTCCCAATGGCTCGATAAAATTTTATTCAATATGTCATCCTTTCCAGCAGGGGGGATAACCATAAAAATAATGCGTACGACGACACAGAAATGTGTCCCTACCGTGGAAGCAAATGAGTTCTCCCTTAATCAGTCTCTTAACACGGAGGGCGAATTGGCTGCATATATTTTGTGTTTGATACAAAAAAAGATATTAATAAGCACTAAAATGGCGGCATGAAAAGAAGACGAGACATTTAATGTAGCAATAAGGAAAATGAAGATAGGGTGATGAAAATAATGAATTTTACTACCCTCCTCCAATTCGTGTCTATAAAATTAGAGGCTGTGAATAGAAGAGGTGACAGTCATTTTACTGCGCTATTTCTTCCATCAGTTAGATTATAATTAAATATTTCTTAAGAGATCATCATCTTTGAAGAAGAGCGTATAATGACGGCAGTAAAAACTTGGCACTCGCGTAAGTGCCCGGTGCCTGATGTGGGGAACTGTCGATACAGTTTTGAAGAGTAATTGCGCAGTTCCAATGATTCTAGGGCTTGCGAGCAAATAATTAACACTGTGTACTTGGAAAATAATTTAGATTCATAATTGAAGTACTAAAAGAGATAAACAAAGTTATTTCTAAAATATTTCAAAATCTTTTTTTCTATATGTATGGTAGTCCTCTAAAAAAGGGGAGGATAGTATACTCGATCCCGTATTTCCATTTTGTCATACTCATTTTACCGTTCGCCACATTCTAATCGCGTGTCCTTCTTTTAATTCCCATCGTCAGAACTTTTTAATTGCTCATCTATAACTTTGCTTGACTTGATGGATGAAATACATCATACGAATCTTTTTTTAATTTCTTAAAGGCTATTTGTCTATTTCCTTATACTTCACTACTTGCTTTGTTTAACAATTTTGCCAAGTTTATTAAGTTTTAACACACTTTTTGGAAACTGCTGCTTCAGCTTTTTTATCTTTGATTTAAATTTTAACCTGGTTCTAAATTTAACCAGTTTATCCAAATATGGCTTTTGTGCCACAAAATCCCAAAGAACCAAGAATGAAATCTAAAAAAAAAATCGAAAGTGCTTATAAATATGTTTTTAAAATGGGGTTTATTTGATAAGATACATGGAAGGGGAAGGCGGAAAAACACCATCTTTTTAACTCCTTTCATAAGAATCTTCATTCCCTAATTAATTATGAAGGGGATGATGGAGGGTCGTTCCTTTCGTTTCAATTTTAAAGCATAGAACCACGCTTTCTGTTTCAGTGTATAATAAGAATATGCTTATTTATGAGTATCAGATTCTCGGAAGTCTTCTTTTTCAACTGATCGAATACAAACTTCAGAATAGATGTTAGAAAGACACGAATGGAAAATAAATTTCATTTATCTGATTCGGATTTTCAAATATACAGATGGCATTCTCACTTTGATGTTCAAATTCAACGTGCATCCAGATTTCTAGAATCGCACCTTTCAAATCAAGCAGATTTGAGCCAAGCCCATTAAAAAAGTAAATTAATAGTTCTACTTTCATCAAATGTGAACTAAAGAAATTCTGTTCCATAAAACATTACTCAGATCTCCATTTAGTTTAAACCAAAATAAATATTTTCAGTTCGACACATTTCATTTAACTCTAAGTTTATCGTAAGTTGGCGCTTCAACGAAAGAGTCGAAATGACACCTTTCTATATTTAATTAGAAAAAATATAAATTGACCTATCTATTAGGAAGTTAAAACAGAATTATTTTTTTATTTTCAATATATTTGTTGGGATGTGGTTTGATGAAAAGGGAGTTTCCCTGTCTTTATTTACTCAAAAAAGTGTTTATTTCCAAATCTTAGTCTCCATCTATTTTTCTACCATCATCTACTAAAGCACTGACTTAAAAGTCTTTTTAATAAACCGAATAATTACTTATAATTGACTGACTTTCGTTTTCTTATATACACACATTTTACCAACACATACTTATTTCTACATTCATGCATATCTATGTGCATCCCTGTCAAGCCGTTACGTTAAATATAAATGTATGCATTGTTAACAATATTTATTTAAAGGGTCAAAATGACTCCTTTGATAAAAGTAAGTATTCCATATGCATTCCACCGAAAATGAAAAAAATAACAAAAATATTTGAGATTATATGTCTTATAAATGTATGCAAAAATTAATTTAAACATTTTCATAAAATACGGCAATAATTTTGTAGTAGAAAATTACCGGAAACTTTTCTCATAGGTGCCAAAATGACCCCATTGGTAGACCTGCCGTTAGGTGCATCGAAATATGAATGCAATACATCAGAATGCTTTCGAAAAGAAAACTAGGTGGCAAAATATTTTTATTTCCCCAGAATAATTCGTAATAGGTAAGATAAATCATTAAATATATCAGAGAATTTAACAGTCAAAGATTTAAAGGGGAAAAAAAGAGTGTTTTTTCTTCTCCACTTCTATTTTTTACCCTCAAAAAAGAACAAAGGTAATAAAAATACCCAAGACTTAGAAGAAAAGTATTTTTTATGAACTTTTGAGAAAGGCAATTAAACAAATAACTTCTCTTTTTTTAATTTAATTTAAATGCTCGAAAGCTAATTTCGTTTTGTGTGAAGTGTGCGTGTATTTTCTTGTCAAAATTACATAAATATACCAGTCAAAATAATTAAAATTAAACATTTCTTTCGATTCGATTTCAATTCTGTTCTTCATATATATTTAAAATTTTAAAGATTAAAAATTTAAAGATAGTTTCGAATTAGATTTTCTAACTCAGTCCTTTGAACATTAAAAAATTACATAGGTATTTTAAATGGATTTTTTAGGACTTATTTATGAAAAATATTTTCCACTTTAATTCCAGACATTGAATTAAAATCAGGCATACGCTTGTATTATTACACTAAATTTTGCTTGCTAAAATTGAAAGCATGTCATCTTTGAGTAAAATCAGAAATTTGACACACGGAAAAAAATAGATTGCAAATAATAAAATTTAAAAAAATGTTCTAAATTAATATTTCTTTGCTAATATTCAATTTACGCCGCTCATGTTTCTTATAACTATGCAATAGTTCGTAGAATTTATAATTTTTAATATTTTTATTACTGCGATTTGATCACGGTAATTAAAAATAATCACTGTTATCATCGGAAGATGATCACAGTAAATATTTGTAACATTTTAACCTTGAAATAATAGAGGAAGGAACGAAATGGGGATTGAAAAGGGGAAAAAAACAAGGGAATATAATCTGAAGTGGCAATGGATAAATTTTTTGAATGAACTTGTAGCACCCGATTCTTAAAAATGATGAAATATTACAAATATCTCACAAAATCATCAGTTAAATGGAATATAGTAAAGCTTATTTCATAAAGATGATATTTTTTAATCGATTTTTCATTTACTATCTGACATGATAGAATGTTAACATTTCATACGCTTAAATTTTCTACATAATACCATATAGTATATACCATAATGACTACCTAATATGTGCCATTAAAATACTTCTCTGAAATGAATTTGCAATTCATCTCCTTCACTGTTGCGCTATGGTTCTAAAAGTTATTCGGAAATTCTAAAGGATATTGTGTATGATTGAGATAGTATAGCATTCTTACATTTGTGAATCAATTTTAATATGAAATACGAATTACAAGATTTTTTTTTTCAATTTGGCTTTTTCACATCAATTCCACGATCGGCTAAAAATCCAGACATACTGAAGACACATTAAAGAGATTTATTCTGCTGTATTTTTTTACCTTATTCCTTGAGTGTCCTTTCACACGGTTCATTATATAGCGACAAAGAAAACAGAATCACGCTTCAGTTAAAAATATCAGCTTCTTCGCTTGTTATGATTGAATAGACGCCTCTGATTGAAAGGTACATTTAAATATTAAATATCACCCCCTGTTAGTGAATTTAAGAAAAACTGAGAGCAGGTGTCCAAAATAAATATAATAATTGTTTATAAAATAAGAACTAAAAATATAAAAAAGCTAAATTTTAAAAAGTAACTTTTTTGTTGTGTTTCAAAATTTTCTTTTTAGAAACTATGTTTATACACCTATTTAAAATCGTCTGTTTCATCGGAATGGGAATGGGCCTAAAAACACATATGCAATTGTTTATCTTGAACGCAGCTGGAAAACACATAATAAAATTCTATAAATGGAAGTAGAAAACAATTTGAAAAGAAAAAAAAGCAGGAATTAAAAACAATACAAAGTTTATTACGACATGGAAATAAGTTTTTGTACGATTTCCAGTTTGAATTTGCGAACTTTTCGCAGAAAAGACGGAGATAATTCCAAAATAGCGTTTTTCAGATTCAAATAAATTTTTAAAAAAATTCAAAACACAAAAGCGTTTTTTTTAATTCATTCTCTCTGTATGCGGAAATAAAAATAAAAACCAATTTTTTTCATGCTGTTTAATGTAATATGCGCTAATTTCACTTAGCAAGATTTAATTTACCCTGATCTGCCTCATGGCAACCCGGCAACTCAAAAGTGCGCAAACCCTTTAAGGTCACAGGGAAAAGAACTGTTATTTATTTAATGAAAGGATAGCGTTCAACGCCAGAATATGAGCGGCAATTAAGGATATACATTATAGTTCATTTGACTGAAATAAAATGCTTAAATAAAAAGTAAATAAATCTATTCTAGGTTAAAGAGACTAAATTGAAAAGTACATATAGAAAGCACTAACACACATAAACATAAAAATAATATCACAATGTCCAAACGATGAAATATATAGCCCTTTGCTGCACATCAATATCAAACAACAAAATTTTATTGCAGTTCGGATCCAACGAACTGTTTTATAAAAGAAAAAATATTTTTTGGACACAAAAAGTTATTTTTTCCCTCCCTGCAATTTAAAATAGGCAGTCCATACACCTGCCAAATTTCGGCAGATTCCGGAGTCGATCTCTGAGTGAAATCCTTGGATGCGGTTGCAAATGTTTTTCCCAGCACATTTCTCTTTAAGCAGCCTATTACAAACTTAGCAATGTTTATTTGTAATATGGCATTAAATATCTTTATATAAGATACATGATAATTTTTTTTAAATCAAAGGTTGGTTCTTCCTCTCCTGCAATTTAAAATAGCCAATTCAACCACATGCTACATTCTGATAAATTCTCTGGAGTTAATCGATTAAAATCATTGGATTTGTTCGTAAAAGTTCTTTGCATATTTTTCCTTACGCAGTCTTATTAAAGTCTTCTAAAAAAAGGGACATTTTCACCAGAAGAGATTGGCTCTTTGTTTTGCCGCAGCTCTTTGAAAACAGCGTCTTAAGAAGGTGGAATGAATTGTATCCTACAGCTGCCGCCGAAGAAAATGAGCTATGAAAAGAAGGCCGGGGAAGGAGTAGTTAATACCTTTTAAAGGCAGAATAAATGGTTTGACGTCGAGGAATATTTTCGAGATCCTTCGGACTGCACTCTGATTTCATCCGAACGAGACGACAATCATTTATTAATTTAAAAGAGGGACTCATTTAAGGCCCTTTCAACCAGATTCGTTTGTTCTCGTGTAGCTGCGAGGCCAATTTAATAATAATATCATTTGGACTGCTGTCAGTCCTTCTAGTAATAATTCGTGCAGCTTACTGTATGCTGTTAAATATAACAGAGTGTTACAAAATGGAATTCCGAAATGTAGATTTTCATTCACCATTAAACTCGAAACGAAAATGTCACAGACATGACATTACAGTGGCTACTTTCTCTATAATTAACATAGAGAGGAATGCAATCATCCGAAACTCCGACTTACAATTTTTGATGAAAGATAAAATTTCAACGAGTACAAAAAACGCATGAAAAAAGATAGGGGCAACTAAAATAGAACTATTTCAAATTAATTCTTTCATTTTTATGGAAAAAAAAATAACTACTTCGTCTTTTCACAGCTTTTTTAAATGGTCTTGAATAAAAAAAAATTTCTAGAGTGGATATCCTCACATCTTCCGCATGCTGTATACTAGCCACCTGTAACGAAAAGGTGATTTTAATGAAAATGCTAGTTATCTTTAAGCATTTTTAAGCAAGAAACCAAGATAGACATTCATGCTTGTTTAATTTATTATTTGTACGAAGCCTCCTCCTCTAAACGAGTAAAACTTAATAACGTTTTATTGGTACAGAAATGAAATTTCCCACATTATCTAATATTTAATAAATTGCCATTTCTCTAAAGTTGTGACTTAACTTTGTCACATAAAATGCGCAGTTGAACTCCGTTTCTCCTGCATCATAGGAAGAGGTCTAACAAGATACTAGGTGAAGAGAAACAGGCTAAAAAAGGAAACTAACAAGTAAACTACCAAATTTTACAGTATATGAGAGCTATTACTTAAAATTGAAGTTTATTATTAGATTCAGCAATAAATTTGGTGAAATAAAATAAAATCAAAGAATAAAAAAGTATCTAAATTTCTTGGCTTTCGAAAACGGAAGAAAAATAGTGAAAAAAAATATTTTTTTCGAAATTGCCGAAAACATTTCACGACGGTTAAATTGGTTTCATTAAAATGATAATTTTTAATGAAACTATTTACCTATAATTTCAAGACATGTCAATAAAATTTTTCCTAAATAAAAATTTTTATTAATAATTTTTTAAATCGTCCTTATGTGTACATTTTACCCTTTCAAATTTATCAGTAGCGAATTTCATAGCTACTGATATAGCTAGAGATATATTTTGGTTTTGTTGTCAGTCCACAGAGTGCCAACAAATACACAGAAATTCACGCATTCTTCTTTTATCATTATAAGTTATTTTGATTGTTCGAAACTATTCTGAGTAATGCTCTATTGAAAGTCAATAATAGTTTTCATTTGGTTTTCGCTCTCTTCAATCCTCAAACACAGTACGTATAAGAAGTCGGAAATTGTATTTTCCTTGATAAAATTGATTCTGAATCTTTTGCAATCCAAGGGAAAATCTTTTTGTTTTGTTTGTTTTTTATAAAGCGAGAAAAACATTCATATTTTCCACACTCTATTTAACACTGAAAACTAATTTTATTTATTCAAATTGGAGCTAAACAATATATTTAAAAAGGGTCAAAACTTAAATACAGTTGTAGGACGTGGGAAATAAACTAAAAGGGCAGAAAATGATAAGACCCAATGAAGATAATATTTTGAATGAATTCAAAATTATAAAACATTAGCATATTCGAATTAATTAGTGCTTAATTTTAATACAGAAAAACATTTACCAAAAATCTCTCTTTTTATAAGATTTTTTTCCAAATTTATCAGGTGATAACAAGTGATGAAATAGAAGTAGAATATCGTTTAATCCTGCTTTGCTTCATTCATTGGGATCGTGAAATTCATCAAAAGATAAAATTTAGTGACACATCCAAGAATTCGCATAAATTATAAAAAATTTCGCAACCGTAGGCGTTCAAAGCTGAGGGATGTTGGATTTCCTCAGTATAATGACAAACGCTGCACTGTTTGCTATTATTTTTGTTCAATTTAAAACCATAAGGTAAAATAAGGATCCAGTTAACAACGGAATGATACGAAATTATACTTATAGTTACTAACTTTTCTTTTCAGTTCTGCTGCTTTAAAAGGATATATGGTGTGAATATATATTTTTAGGCACTAGATAACCGGATGGGTCTAGTAACTTCCTAATAAATCAAAATGGGCTTATTCAAGAAGTTATTTCTCTCTAATAACAAACGTTAAAGTGAACCGAAAGTAGATAATAAATAAAAATAGTAAATAGGCAGAAATAGCCCGGACCTAATATCAAAACGACGCGATTTGTTAGAACAAAGAAAATCAAAAGAGATTGCAGTTTAGTTTAGCTATACTAACGCCCCGCTTTAAAGCAACACTAGGACTATTTTGGGAAGGACCTCGTAATTTTGAGCAGCGGACAGATGACAAGGACGACACCTTAACTGACACTCTTTCTCCATACATCCACACCACACAAGAAGGAGGAAATTTGGGTCCAGAGGTATTTAACGCTTTATCTAATGAATTATGTTCCAATCAATTTTCATTCATTTTTGCACCAGTAGTTAAGTTTCCTGGCAGAATAATCCCAAAGAACCCAAAGGAAAAATTTTAATTAATAGAAATATCTTAATTAATTCAATTATCAATTAAATATTTTTCATTCCTACTTTTAGCTTATATTAACCTCTTGCTATTTGGGTTACGTTCTCCGTGTTTCTTAGAATTCCATCGGCAAAACAAGTCATATTACAGAAATATAATCCAGTTTAAATGGTACTTATAAGTATCGCCAGTAAATAAAGGATTAACGTGAATCAAACAAGCTTACATGACCAAAATATCTTGTATTAAGTGTAAGAAAGAATGCTAACACATATGTGCCAGTAAAAATATCGTTGAATGAATGCAAACCTGATACAGTATATAATTCGATTAAATCTATTAATAATGCTTGTTATAATCATATGTTATTGTTTTTTACAAAAGACTACAAGCTTTCTTTACCGAACAATTTCAGGGTTTCAGAAGAAAGGCAAGAAAAATCTACAAATCAGGGACAAGCTCAAATTCTTCTTACAAGAAAAAAATTGCTTGCAAATGAAAAGTTTTTAATAATTGAAATTTCTAATAATTAAAAGCAAAAACTTCGTGGGATAACAGTTAGTGTCCATTTATCAGATGAATAAAGTATAGTGAAGAAATGCCCTTCATTAACAGCATAAACAGGATGGACACCATTATGCTAACGAGGCGGCTTTTCTGCGAACTTCTCGTCAGCAAATCTCTCGACATTATGACCGCGTCTGATTCCCTCTTAAAAGAGGAATTAAGGTTTATTTTAAGGATCCGGATTCTGGACGGCACCAGACAGTTAAGACCTGTGTGAATGGCCCTCTTAACGAAAATATGCTTCCAGATTCAGACAGAAGGGGGTGATGGATGTGTTTGAGGTTTCTGGAAGTTTATGAATTGGCTTTGCTCCTTAAAACAGTTCTCTGGTGTCAAAGATGTAAGGTATTGATAGCATGGGATATGATAATTATTTGTGTCAACACTTGACTATGATGCAGTGAAATGTAGGGAATTTTGATTCAGCAATAATGGAAAGAAATTTATTAAATGTAATAAAAACCATAGTCAGAGAACTTCGTACAACATTTTCGTATAAGTAAATTTTACAATGGTATTAAGTGGCGGCTGGTCAGCTCATTATTAGAAGTGCTGCAAAAATATTTATCAAGTAATATGCATTTACAAAAAATATACTCTACACATAATTAATCCAAATATTTAATTTTCAGGACCAGATTTGAATACTGTTGTAATCAATGTTTAGATATATTACTTTACTTAAACCCTTTACAGAGTTTTTTGTTTGTTTGAATGATTTTCATGATTTTGTAGCGCCATTTCCATTATAAATTGAAAAAAGAAGACAAAATAATGCAATTTTTTATATTATATAACCAGTATAACGGAAGATATTGGTTATATGGCTTATATAATCAATATAACCAACAACAACCATAACACATATTTAACCAACGATGTTTAGAATTAAGTTGTCTGCGAAATTTCCGCCTGTACTGAGTTTTTATTCTTGAAGATTTTCGAAGAAGATTGAAATCTGGTGCGGCCGACTTTTCTCATATTCATTTTTTCGTTCTTGAGGATTGTAAATACAGGGTGGTAAAAAACAAACAAACTTCCCTTTATATATGAAACTCTAGCGGCTAGCCGCTCAACCCATCGAACCAAAATTTCAGACATGCTTGTTTGAAGGTATGCGCTGGAGATTGTGATGATTTTCGAATAGCAACTCCGTTTTTCCCTTGCGCACATTGATAAGCGTATTGATAAACCACAAATGGCGTTGGAACGATTAGTGCGTGCAGAAAATTGCAGGTGTAAAACATTTGCAAAGATGAGCATTATAAAGGACTAATAAAAACACAGAAAGGAAAGGTGTTTCAACGTGCTCCCTTCACAGACGACAACACATTGCATTTGGAAGAATGTGCAGAACAATGCCGAACGCAACAAGAAAGGAGAGATTTGCATAACTTCACGTTTTATGGCATCTTTTAATTCTGACACATGACGTAAACCAGGCGTTTACACCTTAGATTTTAGATTACCCTAGAACCAGAAATCCATAGGAGTAAGGTCGGGGGATTGCGATGGCCCCCAAACTGCAAAGTTACGAGAGATGACTCTATCACCAAAATGTTGTTGCAGCACTGGGCGACGTGTGGTGAAGTTCCATATTGCATTCATATAATGTCACTAATGACATTTCGTTGCTGCAATTCAGGAATAACGTAATTCTGAAGCATTGATTTATACCGAGCACTTGGGACAGAGCGTGATTTCAAACCAGTGCTAGTGACCTTTTCGAAGATGTGTGGACCGAGAACAAATGTGCCAGCAAATCCGCACCACACAGACACTTTGGCTTCATATAAAGACATTGGTACCACATCGTGAGGGTTTTTGTCAGCCCAGTGAACACAGCTCTTGGTGTTAATGATTATAGTTAAAGAGAAATTTGTCTAATTCATCCATATTATCCGCACCGACCATCAGTCATCTTCATCATATCTGATGAGGAAAAAAATATGCAAAGTCAAAACGCAGTTGCTCATCTCCAGACAGCAACATTGGATTTACCAATAAGGAAACATCCGTAGAACAGAGAACTGAGGTTTTCAGTAAATCCAAATTGCGAGCAATACTTTTTGCACCATGCGATGGACCGGCATTGATTATATCATGCACTTCCGCAACAACTTCAACTGGAACAGATGATCGCCCGAATCGAGAACAATCGTTAAAAGCATCCATGTTCTTCAAATTTTCTTACCAAATCACGTTTTTTTCTAACGGAGCATGGGCCTCGTCTTAGCTTGTGATTTCGCAAGTAAATTCGCACTGCATCGGCAGCATTTTCCCCGTTCAGATAAAACAGCTTTATCAATTCACCTCGTTATTTCTTTGTAAGCGTCATCTTGTTGGAACAATCGAAAATCTGTCTGTAGACGCACTTTTCCAACACTGCTTTTTAAAGGTTTCTAAACATGCAATGCTTTGCGCATGGTGTTCTGCGATTGGTGCTTCTAATGTCTAACCTTGTGAATTAGGCAAAGTGCATCAAAGCTTCTCCTCTTTGTGGTGTCATTGGTCCTTTATAATGCGTATAATTTATTATATATATATATATATATATATATATATATATATATATATATATATATATATATAGTACCGAAGACTCAATTAAAGACACGGATAGTTAGAAACAATTGCGTTCATTAGCACCAAGCAACTCGCTCGAGGACAGAATGAAGAACTGAGAACTCAGCTTTTATACATCTGAAGAACATTCGAGAATCATATCGTTCGAATGGTAAAGAATGTTCTAGAATCATCTGGATTTTAGAGAAATAATAAGACCAATATTAAATTAAACACCTTTTTGTGTAACCTAATTAAGCTTGCGATAATCTGCGGAAAAACGCCAGCTTCCATCTTTCTTTCTTACAAGCACAACGGGTGATGACCAGGGACTTTCGGACGGCTGAATAATACCTTCATCAAGCATTTTATTAACTTCTTCTCGAATAATGTGCCTTTCTGTAGATGAGACTCGGTAAGCTCGTTGATTAATTGGAGACTGATCGCCAGTAGGGATCCTGTGTTTCACATTCGTCCGTGCGTCTATCGATTTGTCAGTCTTCTTAAAAAATTCCTAAAATGTTCGAAGTAGTTCGGCTAGTTGGGATTTTTGCTCGTTGCTTAAATCAGGAGATATCATCAAAGTATAATCCTCCAAGGGATATGACGTCTCTTGCGACGTATCGGGACCGTATGACTTCTCGGAAATCCCACATAAATGTCCTTCATCCAAGGACTCGGCTAAGCCTATAAACATGCCTTTAGGTATGACTCGGTTTCCGACTGAAGGTTAGCAACCCAGATCTGACTTTGTCCATTATGGTATGAGGATATTATGGATGGTACAGCAATATGGCGCTCGAAGAGTTACTGTTTATTGCCATCTCCGGGCTGGGCTTCCTGATACTGTTATTTTAGTTAAAGAGCGTGGTTTGAGTGTGTAGTCTTCTAAGGCATACAGCTTCCATGCGTCCAATGCGATGGAATCTTGGGAAGCATCTTCCAGAAATAATGCACTCTATCCGCAGTCTATCACAGATTGGTAAGCTGCTAAAAAGTCCCATCCAAGGATTATGTCATGAATTCAATGCGGCAAAACAATAAATTCAAACGGCAGCTCCTGGCTATTGATACGGACATGCAAAATGCATTTTCCTATTGGCCGAACAAAATTGCCATCGGTGACTTTCAACATAATTTTTTTGGCTTCAGAGAACAGTACCTTCTTCATGAACCGACGATATTTATCAGATATTACGAAAAATGAAGCTCCAGAATCCACGAGAACACGAATTGGTTTGTTATCTATTATTACGTCTAGTTGGTTACCAGTCATCTTTGCGGCCGACGGAGGATTTTCATAACATGCGGCCTCACCTCCTTTGAAGGTCGCCTCGTTTAGTTTTCCTCGTTCCTACGGCTTGGGGATCGACTTGGTCGACGGTGATCTGAAACGGCGTGTTGGGTATCGGCCTCTAGTCGGACTAGGTGTAGAACGTCGAATGAAGTTTGGTCGGCGAGTTTCTTCTTCAGCGTCAATTTCATTCAATTTTTGTCGTCGAGTGCGATAATTGTCGAAAATGGCTTTCCTCTCTATGCAGTAGTGTTCTACATGTCCGAGACGTCTACAGTGGAAACAAACTGGTCTATTGTCACTTGTTCGCCAAAGATCAGATTTTCTGGGCTGCATTGGTAATCGTTGAGCGGGTACTCTTGATCTCCTGGTTACAGGGGCATATTTCGGTCGTCGTTGAATTTCGCCAGGTTTTACTGAAACTGGTGCTATGACTTTTCCAACTTCGTCTTGAACAATTTCTTCAAATTATGGGGCTTAAGAATAGGAGTCCAAATATGTAATAGGTTCCTGTGTTTGGTTGATTACTCTTGTACGATTCTTCTAATGAGGGACACCAAATCGGACTCGTCTTTAATGGCTGCTACTGGTACGACGTTTGGAAGCCTCTCAAACTTTCTTCGTCCAATCCTCTTCTGTTTCGTATCCTCGATATAGTTACACCATTTAACGAAATCAGCTGTAGTGCCTATTTCCTACGTCAGTAGTGTCTGATAAATGTCTTCCGCAGTACCTTTCATTAAGTGTGACTCTTTTTCATCATCAGACATCAATGAATTTACTTCTCTTACTTTAGAGACCTAGGACACTCTGTATATATGACTCCCGAACGCTAAGCTCTGTACTTCAGTTGTTCCTCCGCCTTTCTGGTATATTTTTTTCGATCACCAAAAAGTGCATTTAGTCCGATTTTAAAAATTTCCCAAGAGATCAAACTGTCCTTGTTGTTGATGTACCACTGTTTTGCAGTACCGTCGAGGAAGAAATACACATCTGCGAGGCACATCATGTCATCCCATTTGTTAAATTTTGCTACTCGATCGTATTCTGCAAGCCATTTTAAAGGGTCTTCTTCAGGGGTTCCTCGAAAGGTCGATGGGTTCCTCTGTTGTTGGTATGCAGGAGTCACTACCATGGGCTTAGTCTCATCTGCAATTTTCGTTTTCGTCTCTGTGGAGAATAAAGACCAAACTCTGGAGATATTCCTCTCAAACGAAAGCTGTAGCTTTCATCCACGTTTGTAAAGATTGTTACCCGGCGCCTCCACCAAATCTGTCACGAAGACTCAATTGAAGACACGGATAGTTAGAAACAATTGCGTTTATTAGCACCAAGATACTCGCTGGAGAACAGAATGAAGAACTGAGAAGAACTCGGCTTTTATACATCTGAAGAACTTTCAAGAATCATCTCGATTTTAGAGAAATAATAAGATCAATTTTAAATTAAAATTCCAGTCTTTGGATAAAATGC
>JAOUZG010032936.1:8165232-8181241 GCA_026289955.1 Argiope argentata
CAAATTTTCAAATAAAAAATACCTTCTATTTACCTAATCAAGTTCAAGTAACTTTTTTAAAAAAATTTGTAGTAGAAGATATTGATGTTAATACAGTTTTTTCATCTATTACTTCATTCATTTTTTATTTCCTAATTAAAAATTAACGTCCTCGCCTTTATAATAGTTCTTTATAGTAGTTGCAATCGTTAGGCTGGAATAGTCTGGTTGGTAGGGTGTCGGATTGGCATCCCTTGTGCTGCGAGTTCGAACTTGGTGCCAAATTTCTCCATCAAGAAGGTGGAAAAATTTGCCACCAAGTCGGGAGTTATAACACTAGGGGGTACTAAAACAAATGTGACCATTATTCGAGGGCTCAGGAGTCCATATTCTCAAAAGCTACTGCATTCCCTTCTTCTGTTGTAAAGCGGAACATGAGAAAAAAAAATTGCAATTACTTAATAAAAAGTAACCAAAATAAAAAATTTCTGATTTTTCTAAATTTTTCCTAATATTCAAAGTAAGAATTGATTTAAAAAATGTTTTTTATAACACTTGTTTCTTATATGTAAAAAAAAGTAATACCTTTTTGTTCATTGGGAATCCAAAATAATAACAGTTAAGTTAAGTAGCTTTAATTTTTAATTTTCGGTAAACCAAAAAAATTGTACTTTGTTTTGTACAAGGGTCTACATGAGTCCGCTTAATTAGGTTATCCATTCCTAAAAATATTATAAATTAAAAAATATAAATTCCAAACAGCATGAGTTATATTAACCAATCAATAAAAACTTATAGTATTCATTACAAATGACATGACCTTACGTAGCAATTAATAAATATTAAATTTTATTAATAATATATGAAGTTCTGTTTGCAACAAATTGATAATTTGTTTACATTTTGTTACATATATTAATGAATGAAGGTAAGAATATTCAGTTAGATATTGTATGCAGGGTTCAGAAATGAAATGGTCAATAAGGAATCGCAAAGCGTTGAAATGTTTGACGACACATGCTGGATGTAAATTCTAGATATTGTGGTCATTTTGCGTAAAATATTTAAGCGTCCCGGAGGTTCTCGAGTCAAACGTTAATTTGATTTCGGGGATGCCAGTGTCAGTTTTCCAAGAATTTCTGATGACAGTCCTATCGAGTTACGTTTCTCAAGGTACTTTAATAAAGAGTGGCACGTTCTTGTGAAATATTTAAGGAGTATCCGATTTCGGATTAAAGTAATTTATTTGAGTGCCTCGAGAAGTGCCGAACCGCAACCGTAATAAACTTCCATAACCGCTCTTTCTTCAAACTAGGATTTCTTCTCTACATTGCCTTTATTTTTAAATTATCATACATTACAAAGAGAAAGTGATGAAATTATTAGCAAAGAAGGAATCTAAGATTTTGATGAATCTCTATATTTTATTATAAATAAAAAGCCTTTTTTGAAACGTGTTTGTCTGTTTGAGCAAAACAACTCTAAAACGAAATAAGAGCCAGTTTTCTGACACAGAGGTAGTGCGTCTTCCTCGTACTCTGGAAGTCCCGGTTTGGGACAGATTGTTCTTCTGTGTCCTATCTGTGATATGCGAGAATGTGCCCACCCCTGTAAAATGGGGATGTGCAAGCGAATGAGATGAGTGTGTAGCTGAAGTGGTACTCTTGGCCCTAGTTGGAGCTACTTGAAAAAAGAGACGCTTACCTCCAGATTAAAATCTGCTGATGTATCAGTGGGGCTTGTCCATGGCAAGTGCCATAAGTAACAACAACAACAACGAAATAAAATAAACAGATGGAAATTAAGTTTGTTCTTTAAAACAAAGTTGTACATTAAGTAAAATTTAGGATGAGATTAGTCGATGGGAAATCTGATTGTCCCTCCACAGATGTGAACAAAATAACGCTATAAGCCAGAAACGAGGAAATGTACCACGTAGTTTAATTACTATAATGAGAAAGCTGCGTAACAGTTTGGACCCTAGGGAAGAGTATAAAAGAATACGCCAATTCTTTCTCTTTTGTGACATAAAAATCCTACTGCTGTTAAAGTCCTGCGAAAAACTCCATGCGTTACGCACTCTGTATTAAAAAGAACTTGCGACACTGCCGGTTTCTTCAATTTCAGGAATTTAAGCAGTGCTCTCTACTGAAATCACTTCATGCTGCCTGGATCAAATGATCTGCGAAAATATGATAGAGGCAGCTTGTACGCATATTACAAAAGAATAAAAGACTTGATATTACTTATCAGAGACAGACAGGGAGTCTTTATTTCGTGCTTTCGTGAAATAATTGTGTTATACATGCATAAACAAATTACTACAATCTCGAACAAGTAACATATTTATTTAATTCTCGAACGTGTTACAAGAATGAAATATGTTACTAATGTAAATATAAGAATAAAAGCTGTTTAAAAAATACAATCAAAAGTGAAATGAACAACAAAAGCTATCTTGGTCTTTTATTTTTTTGCTTTCGAGTCATTAATTTATAATACATTTCTATAAATATTATGGAGTAAGGACATCATTTTTTTTTCATTGCCTCTTGAAATTACTCAAATGAAAATCAGAAAAATGATTTATGTAATAGAGGAGAGGTACAAAAATTTTCTTAAGTAAGTAAAATTCGATGCTAAAATTACTTTTTGGCATATCTGAAATACGTTGTATCACGTAATTGCACAGATCATCGAACATTTTATTTCATGGTTTGTACAGTGATCTTTTTGGTAGTTTTATGCTGTATAATGAAATCATGATCTCTTTTCCTCCAGCAAAAGACCCTCAAGATTCCAAAACTTAATTTTTAGTCGAATTTCTGTCTTATATCTTGCTTTCAGATTAATGCCATAATTGAAGTAACAATATTTTTATTTTTTCAATGAATTTTCCGATGTTATAAAATGATAAAATATTGGGGATGGCATCAAACCTAAAAATCATCCTCCTTCTCCAAACTACCCCGCCACATGAATTAGGGGACGCATTTTCAATATCACATTTAAAGTACGCCAGGCTAATGTGATGTCTAATAAATGGTGGAATCGATTCTTAAATGTGCAATTCCCCGATACCTGACACGAGTTTTTTTGCGATTAGGGCACTCCGGGATGGGAGTATGAATTATTAGCGTGATAAATCAGGACTTTTATTTATTTTTCTACTTATGACCAAAAATATCAATGCGATTTTTTCTATCTTAAAGATAATGCTCAAAGCATCGCTTTCAGCACCCCACTCAATGAAATTTGAATAAAACTTTTTTGTTAACAATCGAAAAGCTAACTGTCACTCTAAAAATCTACAGAGAGGCTAGAAAAAAGTTAATTCTCCATCTTCAGTCCGAGTCGCCTGTATGTCTGGTATCATATAAAAAGAAATGTTTCGACACAACATCAAATCAAAATGGGAAACGAAATCGTTACGAGATCTAACGAAGAAAAATATTTAGTTCGGACACTTCTCTTAAAGAAAATAGAGAATGGCAGCTCTTTGAAAGAATTTTCGAAATGGCCGGAGATTTGATTATAATGGGATTTTTTCACTGGCACGCAGTCCTCATCTAATTTAAAAGAAAAATGAGGGGTGAGGAAAAGAATATCGGAAATTAAAAAAAACGGTTGAAAAAGGAAGGTTGTAAATTGTACGCTGTATTTCAAAATACTCCATGATAAAGGAGGAAACATAAAAAGGTTTGAAATGAAATAAGCTGACCGAAAAGCGCATGACCATGGCGGGCGAAAATGCGAAATAGAGCACTTCACCCTCCCGCAAGGCAAGTCATAGACAACCGACAGTTCAGTTATGGAGTTCCCACTGCTTCTTGAATAAAGTGCAAATAAGAATGATTTTCACTGGGATTTGCGGTTTGGTTCATCTAGTTTGACACATCTAGTGTTAAGGATTACAGTACAGTGAAAAGAATGAAGCCGCTCTCAGAATATTTTTAAACTCTATAGGTGAGATATGATTTAAATAAAATATTCTACGCTTTATTTTCATTACATAAGTGGGCGGTATGAGTAACGCTTTACTGCTTTCTCGTATGCGAAGAGTAGAATAAATACAGTAATCGTCAAAACATTCGAACTCGAGATCTTGACGAATCTCTATGTTTTAGGTCTTCCTAAGCTCGAAAAAAAAAAGATTTTTGGCAAGTATAATATGGCAAATATAACAACTCAAAACGCTTTCGTATATATAGATAAAATTTGCTGTATAGTTTTTACACCACATTTTTAGATTTCTATCGGATTTTAGAAAACTCCTTTCAGAGGAAATATGCCGGTCTATCTGTTACGATGCGAGAGCTAGATGGATAAAATTCGGTGCACTTCCTTAAAGTTTGTAAGGAAAACATCAAATGTTGTGCCAAATCCAACAAGAGCCGAACCATTTATCGGTATACACTTTCAGAAGCATGCAAATTCAATATTTCAAAAACACAATGATTTAAAAGTATGAAATTCGGTAAATGATTTTATGAGCAGAAAAGCAGTGTATGTAAAATTTTGGTTTTAATCAGTTGGAAAAAACACATTCTAAGATATAAATTTCATTTTTGTATAATATTAATTTCATACCAAGTGTTGCTGCTGATTAATATTAGCAACATTTCGCCAAGGATAATAGGATGGATTCGATTAAAATTTCTAGATTCACGCTAAATTCTAGATTCACGAAGATAAACTATCGTAATTTTTGTACGCCAATGCCACAAAAAACATTTTTTGGGATGTCATCTTTATCGGAGAGTTTGGCGAAATTTCTGGGAAATCCTATCCACTGGTTATAATTAAATATAGAAAAGGAGCTGCTTTCATCAAATTCATTCTAGTCTGCTATGGTTTTATGGTCTCTTCTCCCTGGTGTGGGAAGTTTTACTTCCCTGGATCCCTTCGTGCATGAGTATTTCTGGGAATGAAATCGCTAATAAAGCAGCTAAGTCAGCGAGTATTTGTTCCAACGTCTTTCTTATGAAGATATGCGGGCAGGTTTGATTCGTTGGTGCTATCGCCAGTAGCAAAATCAATGGGACACGGAGACTGACAACTAACCTCATTTTATTAAACCACAGTTGGCTAACTGGTCTTCCAAATTAAACAGACGCTATGATGTAATTTCCTTCCGAATACACGTCGATCGTACTTGCTTAACACATAAATATTTACTTTTTGCCGAGCCTCTATGTGGTACTTGTGGGGGTATTTTAAATGTTCATCGCATTTTAATAAAATACGCAAGTTTTATGGATTTTCGTATTGGATGAAACATATCATTCTCTTGTTTCTTAAAGAAGTGAATATCATCCATGAAATTTAACTTTTGGTTTAAAATATTCCCCCCCCCCCGTTTTTTAACTTTTGACTAGTTTGTGCATAGTCGGATAACTTTTTCACCATTTGACTTCTTTTTTATCTTATTGGGACACTTTTACGCTGTTTCGGCGTAGCATGTTCTATATCAGGATCTTGCGCCAGATATTCCAATCCAAAATCCCACCGGTGTGATGAGGCAGTTTAGAGAGAGGTTGCCAGCTCAGGTGTAATCCTCGTCATCTGACCGCGTTTCAATATTACGAGGTCCATCCCCAAATAGTCCTAGTGTTGCTTTAAAACGGGAAGTTTTATAACTAAATTAAACTAGTCCAATAAAGCGTAGATTTGTGCCTGAAGAATAGTATGTTCATGGCTTGTAACTATCCACCGCACTGAAAAAAATGATTGACTATGTTAAAAAAATTAACAAACCAGTTAAACTTATCCACTTTCTGACAGAAATAAATGTCGAAGCCGTTTTAAATTCTTGAACCATGCGCAGTAAAAAGAATTTTCATCCTCCATTTCAGCCATTTATTAAAAAAATAGAGAGGGGAAAAACCGGGAGAGTTGGTTGACGCTGGAGTTATTCCCTCCAATAAAAGAAACCATTCATTAAAGTCCGTTCGATTGTACCTTTTTCATCTCTATGACAAGAAGAATTAATGACACTGCAGTGGATCACGTAGGTTAAAAGAAGAAATAGTGTTGACTTCCTCTAATGAGATATTTGCTCAGGGACCTGTGAGATACGAGAAAATATGGGAAGTATAATTTTTTGGTCTTAATGATATAAAAAGACAGATAAGATGATAAATTTTCCCTTTTAAAAAGTACGATTACTTTTGGAGAGGTTATAATATGTAAGAGGTCTAGTAAAAAGAAATAATCCAGTCTATTTTCATACGGATTGTTGGATCCACATAACTGCCACTATTTGATTCATTTTTAATCCAGGTAAACTAAATATAAAGAAAAATTTTTAAAAAGCATTGAAATATAAAAATAAAAAATATGAAGAAACAAGGTTCGCTAAACTTTCACGGAATGAAATGGCGATACTGTTCCTGCTCAGTAAAGGAATTCGATGTTATTAACCTTCTCGTGAATAAACACATTATACTCTTTCTTTTGTTTTATATTATTATTGAATGACAAAAAGTCACAAACGCGTTTAATGGAATCAAAAATCATTACATTTCATATCCATCGGACCAGTGATAACACAAAAATGCAATGAGCCATAGGAGTGAAATTTGTGTGCAAAGCTTTTTCACTATTTTGGAGATTTCTGCTCCAATTTTTGCTCATTTATTACTAAGTGTGCGACAACTGAAAAACGCAAATAATTAGGAGGGGGAGTAAATTATTTACTAATCAATGTAATCGGAGATGAGTAACACATTTCAGATTCAATCTGCTGGACTGTATTTTTGTTTGTATCCTTATATGTATGATGATCCATACATGAAGACCTATGTAAATGAATTGTTGTTGTGGTCCGTTGGTATGTTTCGAAAATTTACAAAGTAGAGAAGTGCCAGCTCGGGGGTCATCGTCGTCATCTGACCACGGTTCAAAATGTCGAGTTACATCTCGGAATAGCTCTAGCTTTGCTTCAAAACGAGACGTTACTATAAATAAACTAAACTAACTTTGCTAGCAACATATCATTGAATTACGGGCCCAATAGTTGAAAAATAAGGCATCCAAAAACCATACTAGGTTTACTCCATTTTTCTTGTAAGTGAAAAATAAATCATATTAGCCCAATATTCGAAAGATTCAAGGACAGATAATTTAAAATTTTCTTTCTATGGTTTTTAATAAGAATAGAGATTAAAGAAAAAAACTGCTAATGAAAAAAAATGTTAAGAAATATGAATGATTTTTTTTGTTTAAATTCTACTTTTCAAGAAAAATATGATTCGCCCTTGATTCTTAGTAAAGCCTTTAATATTTGGCATAAATATTTCATATTCAGAATGAATAAAAAATGAAAAGATGAAGGGGATAATGCTCAGCTGTGGTCCGGGGGACTTGAGTAAATTCCATCCGAAGCTGGGTATTACGATATAAAATAGCAGCTTTATTTTTCTAGAAAAAAAAAGATTCTCCATAAAATTAACTAAGATATTGATACAAATATTTAAAAGATAACTAAAGTATTCATTAAGTTCATTTAATAAAAAAATGTGATGGCATAAAATATACTTTTTCTGAAAATTTTCACAGCTATATATTGACGAGTAAATTTTATAAGTGAAATAAATATGGGAGAGTCCTTATAATGCTTCGTATTTGAAATAACTTTTTCCTGACTTCAGAAGATTTTTACTTTTGTTACTTGCGCCTTTTCTATTTTCACCCGTCCATTCCAAAATTCTCCTTTCTTTTCTGACTCGGAGAATTTTATAGAGTACAGGTTTATCAATATAAGAGGCCAGAATTTTTTGAAGAGTCCAATAATTTCTCTTTGAAAACTTTGAATGCGAGAAAGTAAAAATGTTTAAAGTAGAGTAAGTTGAAAAAATTTGAAAAACACACACACCACCGAATTTATGGTAAGCGACACCATGATCCTCGATCTGATTTTTAAAAAATAAATCCCGTCGAATGCATTCACCGTTTATTTTGCTGCGTATCTCCCCCCAAAACAAGAACGAACCAAATGCCTTCATAAGGCGAGAAGGGAGCGAACAAACCGGAAGAACTCCAACAGAAGGTTTTCGATGAGTCTCGAGAGTGGCAGCAACCTGATGAAATTCCGATTCCTTTGTTCTTCTGGCAGAGTATAAAGTAATCCAGGCGATTACAGAAGTTTGTAAACTGACCCTGTGGAATAATATAGTGCTGGCTCCGTGTTTAGACACCGTCGCATTCTAAAATAATTCTATCAACGATTCACGAATTTGCTTCGAGTAATTGATTATAAAAGACGTGTAATTTCGCAGAAAATCTGCACAAAATAGGAATGTGAGTTTTTTTTCTTCAAAATTTTATGAAAGAGGAAAAAAAATGGAACCAATATTTTGTCCCTCCATTTTTCATAAAATTTTAGTGAATAAAAGGATGCACAAATAATTCGTTTGGAAGTATTTAGAAGATTCTGATAATTAAACATGATCCCGAAAAAATAAAAGATTCAGAAGATGCCAAAACATTTGCTTTTTATAATTGAATAGGGCATGACAATTTTTTTACAAATTAACAATTTATACAAACTATATTTTTACAAATTAACTATTATTTTTTTTACAAAATTCTTCTATCATATTATCCAAAGTACCTACAGGGTAATTCCTATTGAATGGAACAAAAATAGAGTATACCTATGAACATTAAAATGAATTTACAAAACAAATGTATCACAAAACTATAATTATTACAAAATATATAGAGCCTGTTGTGCATTCTACCTTTGTTATTCATAAATACCTTCAACGTCCGAAATAATTGTTTCTAATTCATTCAATAATTTCTTTGATAAAATTGTTTCGGGTTTTATATCATAATGATTTTTTATTAATCTTTTGTCAGCTTCTGAATTATTTAGGGATTTTTTAAGTACATTTGCATTTCTCGTATTCAGAAAAATTATCAATACAAGTTCATTGAAATTCTTAGGGCCTATTTGACATTCATAGTTTTTTTTTTTCTAAATTTTGTTTTAATTATTGAATGAATTACTCTTTATATTTTTAAAGTCAATAAGTACAAGTTGTGTCAAAACATGTATGTTCCATAAAACAGTTGAAAATATGACGACGAATTTTAAAAATTTCTTTCAAACTTTTACAATCTACGGTTTTAATAATTCAAGATTATTAACCTTTTCACTTCCAGATGCATGAACGGTTGATTATCTAAGCTCAGCTCGGCTGTATGAAAATATGATGACTGTGCTCACAATCATGTACGCCAAATTGTACCGCACATAGATGGGTTTTGTTAGCAAAAAAAATCTAATTACCAAATGTCCATTTTTTTTTTAGAAAACTGAAATTTATTTCGAAGGTGGAAAAATACATTTTTCAAAATGGGGAAAAAACTTCTTTCAAAACATTTCATTATCCAAAACGGAAAAAATGCATTTCTGCTAAATATATGACACAAGTTTTACTAATTGAACCTTAAATGAAACATACAATTAAAAAATTAGCTGATTTTTTTTAAGTAAGTTGATTATTTAAAGACCTTGGAACGATTTACAAAATTTCATTTGATTTTTATTTTTGGAATAAAGACATCGATAACAAGCAAATAAATTTGTGCGAGTTTAAGAGGAGACGTTAATATGACTAAACTAAACCGAATTCTATTTCAGTTGGTTACGACGAATTCGGCGTCACCGCACCGATGCAAAAGCATTCCGATTCCTTTTATTATCTCAGCTATAGCAAATGGATGAAATATGCGATAATCGGTAAGATTCACCAAATCAGGAAGAAGTTGTTTTTATTGCACAAACCGTTCACATTTCGTTCTGAAAATTTTCACTAAATAAACTTTAAAAGTTTAGACGAGAGTTAGTTTTAAATATTTAGACGAGACTAAAAAACCGTGTAGCGTCATATTCATATGATGTGAAATCTTGGTGTTAAGAACACTGACCCCAATCTGTTTTTGAAACGCATTGAGTTTTCGCGACATAATTCAAAAAACGTTTGCTTCGAATTTGTAGAAATATAAACGTGCACCTTATGGTCATATTTTTAATTAGAAATTCGCTTTCAATGCCACTTAAATGAAGAAAAAGATAAACAAATTAATCTGGAAGAAAGTGGAAGATCCTCCATTCACTTTTCAAAGGGCATATTAGTATTCCAGACTAATTCTAGTCACAAGCAAACATAACATATTATTCACACAATTCGATTAGATTTCTAAATAGCCGAACGGCGTTTTGATTTATCTGTCATCCCAACAACCATCAACAACCATGGATGAGAGCGAATTTTCTCTCGATAGAAATCAAATGATGGCCCTGTGATGATTGAAATCAAACAGGAAAATCTATTAACCATAAATTTGGATCACAGAGCATTTCAATGAACAGTGGTGCAATATTTATCATTTCAGAAATGGACAGGAAGGAAAAAAAACTGAGTAGTTTGTATCGATCTTCTATAAATACAAAACGAAAGAGCAACAATTAACATAATTATCCGATAAGGATTGGCTAAGATAATATATGAACATTTTATTGAATAAGCACATAAAAAAATGCCCAATGCCACTACGAAAGTATTTCTTAGAAAAATACAATATTTTCTCTTGATCAAGAATATAAGCAATTCTTTAAAAAGTATGCCGTATATTTTTTTAAAAAAAATTACTTATTTATTTGAATTTTGTTAGATCTTCTCAAAAATAAGAGTTTATGAACTTTCGAATGGCAAAATCTTTCAATGGCATCAACAAGAAATCAAACATAAATTATAGCTATGACATTCTATGCTGTATTGTAATATTGAAAATTGAATACTGATGAATTTTTATGTACTTTAGCTTTTGTCATAATTTGTTTTTATTGTCATAAAATAATGATACTGTCATCATTCGTTTCTATTGCCAAAATGTTTTTATAACTATAAAAGTTCAAGTTGTTACTTAACTCTACTCATTGTTATCTAACCAGATTATATATTTAAATGGAGAACTTCCCTTATATTCTTGAAATGTGTTTCTGTTATTTTGTGTACAACTATAACATGATTTAATAGCTTCAATTGGTAATTATAAAAGTATTATTTGATGCACTAGCTTTATCCAATCCAAATTTCCCCAAGAAGTTAATTTTATAAAATGAATTTTTTTGCCTCCTTTGAAGAATAATTCAATATCAAACAATCAATCATTCTCAATAAATTCTTTAAAAAAATGAATGAAAGTTTGTTAAAAGGAAAATGAAACAAAAATGTGTAAAACGGACTTCATGGGAACAATATTAATTAAACTTGGCTAATTAAGATGTGCTAAAACTTTGAAGCAAAGATACATGAATTATATAAAGTTACATGAATTGGTATTTTTTTACGATCTGGTCTTTATTCTCTACAAAAATAAAACAAAAATTTTACGTTGGCAGAAAAGCGAATATGTTAAGCATGAGTGTAAGCATTTTATAAAAGCTTGTAAGTAGGAATATACGTGATAAAGTTCCCACTTATCTCAAAAATTTACGAAGTCATTAAAAATTAAATCAAATTCAAATGACAAACAGAGAAAATGAAATAAATATTAAAAAATCTGCGATCACCAAAACTTTTTTGTTGAATACAGTAATATATATTTAGAAATCCTGCGGAAGAATTTTAATAATAAATTTAAATACTTTTCGCATACATTATATCTAAAAAGTATTAATTTATATGGTAGTTTTTTGTTAGTTATAAGCATTAAATAATCTTTCGTAAACATTCAAATACATTATTTTTTCGAGAAATTTACAATTTATTCAAATTTATAATCAAGGAATATCTAAACAATAATTAGGCAAAAAAGTTTTTAATTTTTTCTTTTATTAGTTTATATTTGTTACTAAACTGGGTAATCACTGAAGTATTCAATAATAAATGAAGTTCATTATATTTTGAGTAACTCAAATATGATGAAAATTTTATAAAAGCAAACTAAGCATCAAATTTCGTCCTTCGAATTCGAAACTATCATCCTCATAGATGTAATTCCAAACATTGCGTCTCCCCATTCAAAGCGATGAAGATTCGTCCTAAACTCGAGAGCGTATTCTCTATCCCAAATCTTCGTTTTCAAAATAGTAAACATGAGAAAAAAATCAACAATCTCAAAATTTCAACTGCAAGAGTAAGAATGATGAATACGATATCCTTCTCTCCCAAACGCAGAGCCTACAGAATAAAATCGGACTTGAAACGATGTTGTAACAAATAGTGAGGAAGAGGAGAATGCAGTCCTCGATGCGAACAGACATGCTGAGGCGTCAAGACATCCATCATGCCAATTGAATTCGAGCAAACCTCCTTCCAAAATCATTTGTCTCTTCCCTGGAGTCTGTGGTCTGGACGCACAGGAGAGACTGGACGGACATCCGTGTTCGGACACTCCGAACATTGCAGACGCTGCTCTAAAATATGTCCGGCTGTCGTCCGGGGACACTGCTGAGTAATGGAATCAATTGTCCAACGTCGGCGCCAGAAAGTTTCTCGACTCCTGTTAGAATCGGCAGCAAAAGAAACTCAAGATGGAGAAAATTTGGGATGGACTGCAGGTGAAGATGAGGTAAGTACGAATAAGGAGGAACAATTTAATGATGAGTTAAAGAATTATTTAATGTGTCATCCCTGATTATTTTATTTGACTTTGATTTAACTAGGAACAATGATTTATTTATAAATAACCCGCAAATTCTGAAAATTATTCCGATGAGTAAGTTTAATTTGAAATTTTTAATTAATCACATCATATATTTAGAATCTTCTCAAAATAAGTTTTCGATTATAAGAATGGAAAGGAGATCATTAAAAATCCAGTTTCTGATCTCAGTATTTCAAAATATTAAACAGTTAGTAATTGTTTTTTCCGATGCATACTAGTAAATCCTTTCAGAAGTTGAGTTAGCAGAGTTATGACAATATTACGTTTTGAAGACACGCGATTATCATTTGGGGGAGTGCAAATAATTATCATCATTCTGAGGCGTGGTTAGAGGATTATGACAGATTTTGGGTTGACTATTCTGACTCCTCCTTCTTTTTATGATACAATTATTTTTTAAAAATACGCTCTAAGGCTTTGATCATTGCAATAATCATTATTACATTTGGTTCACCCTTCTTAAAAAGCAAAACACTCAGAAAATTTTTATTAGAATGCTCATTAGTTTTCAAAAAAATCGCATGAAATTCTAATGTGCCCCTTCAATATACTCGGAGTATAATTTTACTACAAAGCAATTTTTATTATACTTTAATGATCAAGACATGGGCTTTTCATTTATACCAAATTTAGTTCCAAAATTTTTTTTATTCTAACAACAATAAACAATAAAAATTATTTCCAAATACATTTTACAACAATATTTTTTAGTGTCTTAGTAACTGCGTTTGTACACAACTGATTTATGACGATTTTACATTTTGTGTGTGTGAGAAAGAGCTTGAATTGCTGCTCTAAAACAGAGTAAATATTAAAAATAAAATCAAGATAGATGAATCGAGTCTAAAAGATTGTCACGTTATGCTCCGAAGGAGAAATTAGTATATCCTTTAAACTTCTATTTTTTATTTCTCTCATACTACAAACTTCCACAAATCTAAACTTACAAATGCAAAAGATTTTGTCACATTATAATCTAACAACAGCCGTCACGCCCGTTTTTAGATATTTTCAGTTATATTATCAGTACTAACTGTACTTCCGAAAATATTGCAGTTTATACAATTTAAGAAACAGCAGAACATCAGAACAATAAAGGAGTTATATTTTAATATTTACGAAACAAAATGCTTAGTAATATCACTCTGACACTAAACTAATGCGTCAAAGAAGCAGCTGACATTCATGACATTCCAATCAAGGAAGCGTATTTTTTGACACCCGGCTGTTTACGTGCAGCAAATGTATCGGGATGAGATGGGCAGAAAATGCATCCATCATCTCCAAGAATTTTATAAACAAGAGTTTGTCACGGTAACAGCCGGAAACAGCTCATGGACATAAAAAGAGAGACATGAGGATACGATCCGGGAACCAAGTTGCGATCCGCCCGCTGCATGATCTCGGCACGGAGAACTTCATCTGATAATTGTGAACGCCAAGCGAGATTTATTGGCTACAGGAAGAAGTTGCACTTGTGAGGAACGGAGGAAGATTACGGGGTTCTGTAAACTGCAAAAAGGCGAGAGGTAAAAGTTTCAGGGAAGTTTCAATATATACAGGGTATCTTTAAAGAAGCGGAAAAAATGTTTATATTCTTAGATGTAAGAACACATTTACACTTCTATCTTAAAAATTTGCTGCAATATTAGAAGCCAAATTTATTGACTCAGACCGTAACGTACCGTAATTTTCAATTTAATCAAGATACTGCAAAAAAAAAAATGAAAGAGCAAAATCAAAAAACCACAGTGCATTTATTAACCCTCATTTAAAAAGTTGTCAGATGATATATTAATTAAAATGCTTAAAAACAAGTTCAAAATAAAGACTTCGACTCATGTGCAAAATTCAATTCTCTTAATAATACTTGCGCATATGCGATGGAGTTCACTTGTGGCTTAAAGGCAGGTTTTCGAATTCATCGGAAAGGATCTGCAAAGCCTGCAATGTATCCATTAATTCAGGCATGATGCCAATTAAATTGTAATGTTAATCAATGCTAATACATCGGTCATCAAATTGCAGTATGGTTATAATTAAAGTTCCACTTTGAAATATTCATCAAATAAAAACTACTGGACCAAATATTCCCTTGGCGTATTCCTCTTCGTGAACGATTCCTTTACAAAGCACGCTGTTCAATGCTGTCGCATTCATAAATTCGTGTAACAGGAAAAGAATGGTCTTGACTCATTAAAGACATTGTCGATTCTTAAAAATGAGAACTCTGACAAATAGCTCACTTTTATCTGGAAAACCAAATGGCTCGTAAAGCACATTTGTTAAAAGAACTTCCTTCTTTTATTTTTAATAACTAAATATTACGGTTTTACATAATCCCACAAACAGTTTCGTTTCAGTTAAATAAGTTAATACGTTTCGTTACGATTAAATAAATTTTAAACCGATGCCTAAATGTCGTATTTTGTTTAACAATATTGCAGTGCCATTCCCCTCTGGTGGAGATTTTGAACTTTTTTTGGTGGTAAACCCATGACGTTCTTTAAACTATTACCAAGCTTCACAACATTTGATCCAGATAGTTTTCATTTGGTGACCGTTTACAAATGGAACTTTAATTATAACCATCCTGCACAAAGTATAAACACTGGACCAAATATTCCCTTGGCGTATTCCTCTTCGTTGTCGTTCCTTCAAAACTTTTTGGCGTATTCCTTCAAAACTTTTCTAAATATGTCACACCACACATTAATAGGAAGTCGATAAAATTATGAACCTCTTGTACAAAGAAGGGATTTTTAACATTCCAAGAGTGGCAGTTGTAAAAATTAATGTTTCTATCCCTATTAAAGCAAAATTTCCCAGCGGTAAAAAACGACTTTACCGAAAATTAAGTTTAATTATGAAGTTCTAGATGCCTAATGTTTAGTTGTCCACCAAACTAGAGCATCAGCCCATACACTCTTCAAATACTGTATTAATACTGGTCACCATATTGAAATATTTTCTACACTATTGGACTGTTGAGTTCTGAAGTGTTTGACACTTGATAACTGATGAAGGTAACTTAAAAACTAAGTCAATATATCAACTTCTATGTAACATGTATAGCGTCTAGGTTCGGGGAGTTATCTCCAGGAAAGTGAGTATTCTTCTGTTTCTAACGCTAGACTATTCTGCAAGCACGATGAATATATAGAAGACGGATAAGGCTTAGCGGGCTGCTCGGAATTCAGAAATAACGCTTCTACTCTTTTATAGTTGGACCAACATTAGGATTACGTATAGCATAAATTCCCAGCATATTCATATGCGTTCCTTGTTATTGAAATATATATATCTTTCTTTTATAAAACATGTAACTACAATTACAATGTTATAT
>JAOUZG010032936.1:8181887-8200609 GCA_026289955.1 Argiope argentata
AATGTTGTATGTTTAGATTAAACTATGATTATACTAGATAAAACTGGAAATATGACAAAAGTGCTGGAAGACCGCAATAGAAGCAAGATTTATTTTCACTCTGCAGTTCAGAGTACACTTAAAGAGATGCGATGGAAATTTTTACTAAACATGGGTTTACACTTCACCAGTTATAAGACGGTTAGTAGGGTGCTTATACAGAGAGGATGACAAATTTAGTTCTGGCTATAGCAAGTAATTGATCCAAAGGTACAACAACATACCACGATATTGTTTTTTTTTTACTACTGTGTATGCGTTTGTAGCATTTGGCTGTTAATCCGAGGTGAAAAAGCTATCTTATCATAGATCAATCATTTTTTGCTGTTTGTTCTTTCTGATTCGAGGTTGTATTTTTCTTTTTATTTGCCATTTTTTTCTTCATTTTTCCCAAATTTAAATATCTTGTCCTTTTTTTTAAATTTCACATCTTTCTCTGTGTAACTAACCGTCATTTTAATGCGACACGCAGTGAAAAAGAAAAATCCAGGAACTCCAAAACGGCAATTTATAACCAAGGATAAAACGCCTGAATCCGTCTGATGGAATTGTGGCAATCATAAATCAGTCTTCTTTTTTTCACATGCTTTGTCTTACTGGCCGAGTGTAAACTAACCATTGAAAATTTTCTGTCTCACATAAAAGAATTGTCAAAAAGATAATCTACTTGATAAGGATACAATTAGTGACTGAATCTATAGATGTAGTTCGTCCAAATATACAGGAACTTCCTACGTATTATGATATGCTAAACGAGGATTAATTATTAAAGATAAACAGATGACTGGAATTCTCAACAGACGTTTAATGTCTTAGGGGAGGTTAAAGTCTTTAATCTGATGTTTTGTAAATAGATTCTGAAATTCGTTCTATTGTATATCATATAATTATGTAATGTTTAATACGTAAAATTATAGTATGTATTTGACTGGACTGGATAAAGGTTTTAATCAGCATATTTTATAATTTATTATTAGCATTCAAATTTATAATGAGTATTTAATTGAATTTAAATCGGATTTGCTGTACATTTAAACGAATGTGAAACTGTAGATGTTTCATTTGCACGGATATACTGCATCCGACTGAACGGATATGCTGCATCATTTATATTACTGTATGGATTCTTTGATTTGAATTGATTATTATTTGTAATTTCTACTTTTGTTTCTTAATATCTGTATACTTTGTTAGCAGAATTAAATTTCAGTAAAAATCTAAACACTTCCTTTGTTAGCATAAATTATCAACTAATGGGATCATTTATTTAAATTCTGATTTCATACGAGTGGCGTCGATTGGCAATATTCTTCAGAAAAATAAATTTTAAATTATATTTTTAATATGAATAAATGAAATGAAGAATAAAATAGAGAAATTATTTTTAGAAAGCTCTGTTTTTAGTTTCACAAATAAAATGTTTTAATCACGGTTTCCTTAAATTTATCTATGACAATTCGCTTTTAAGCAGCTGAAACAGTTTAAATGCATACTGCAATGTAATAGGAAATCAAACTAATAATTTAGGACACATTTATTGATAGAATAATCGCCTCGGTAGAAAATAGAAAGAAAAAAAACACTTTTATCGAATGTCTTACGAAATGCTTAGAGGGGTTTTCGGATGAAATCGGAATTCTTGCAAATATCTTTGTATACTCCGAATTCCTTTTCCATCTGAAGCTTTCGAGAAACACTTCGTTACTTTAAACCGTGGCCCAAGAAGATGGGCAGGGTGAAGCTGTAGGCTCCGAAGAGCTATTCAAATCTTTTATCGAATGAAGCCACTCCACCACTTCAAGGTAGCTTCTTAACAAAAAAGGAAACAATCAATAAAGGGCGGTGGAGGAAAGATTCCTCAGCGAAATGGAAATCGGTAAATTCAATTTTCGGAACACCTTTTGTAGAATATCCATTTCCAAATGCAGCTTGCCACCAGGACAATATTTTGTTTTATTTCCCAGTAGAATGAATTTTCATTGCACAGCTCCCTATTTATGCTTACATGAAACAAGCAACGAAACAAAGGCAACGTTCTCTATTCAAGTATACGATATAATTTTGCAGTATGGTTTCTTTTATATATGTGTCTCGAAATGAAGAAACCTAGTATCTCGTTTATACAATTTTCTTTCATCCGATAAAAACCTTATGTTGATACAAACCTACACATTTGACGAAAAGATTATACACAAAGTATTTCAAAGTCATAAGGTGATACTATCAATCTCATCACCACGAGAGAATGTTACAAGCCCAATTTAACCAGTAAAAAGAACTTTCCAGCTGTCTGTCTGGTGTAATTTAGCATACTTTGGTGTGATTTAAAATGGCTAGAAAATTGTATTGTAGGAGAATTGAAAATTTCGACTTATTTCATTGAAATAGTCATTCCAAATCAAGGAGTGGGAGGCTAAAAGTTTCTTTTCCCAGTCTCTCTTGTTGTTAAAAATAGAAATACAATTAAAATCCAATGGATTATTGTTTCACCATAACTTCATTCATTGTCATCATTTATCTGTATCGAAAATGTTTCGATAGTTTCAATCTTTTAGATGTGAAGAGCTAAAAAGTTAATTTAACCTAAATTTAGACACTCGTTAATAAGTTCTCAAACAGTACCATCTCTCTTCCATCTTTTTATTGTTATTATTATTATTATTACAACTAAAACAAATTACCGTACTGGTGTAACTAGGGAAAGATATGTGTGTGAAACTTTCGTTTCCAGCACAACTTAGAAAAAAACATTTCAAAGAAAAGTAAGTTACATTAGTTTTTTTCAGTAGCCATACGTCTTGTTTATAGCCTATCAAGGGATAAATTTAGAATTACATATAGAAAAAAAAGAAGAACAGCTGTATGGGAAAGGGAGAAATCTTTAGTTTTCCTTATGAGGAAAAAAATTGGAAGATAATGAACTGATTATTTTCCAACATTATGCAACAAGGATAACTTAAAAGGTAGTAAATAATAAGCATTGATAGTCAATTTTCAGTGCCTTTGGAAACAATTCCAGCAGTCAATGCTTGCTATGTTGAAACAATAATTCATTCAATTTGAATTGTCTTTAGCTCTTAAATAGTTTGGGAGTAATGAGAGATATCATCCTTCTTAACATCATCTTCGATTTCTTTGGCTTTGATGGTCCCTTCCCTTACTGATCGAAGTTTCCCTCTCATTACGGCATATGACTCGTGATTCAAAACGAATAAAAATTCATGCATAGTTAGAGAGCTGAAAAGGATAGGCTCTAAGCATATAGTATGTATATTTTTGCCCTTACTTAGCTACTTTCTATCACCTATTTTCATCAATTTTTGTTTCGTTTTTTCGCCGGTTTGAAAACCCATGCACCAAATATCGTTTACCAAAACATTTGAGCATTTGAATTACCCTTTTCGTGATCGTTCGGACTTATTACTCCAAAAATAAAACCATATAGTAAATACCACTGAGTTATACATTCCCTGTTTATAGAAAACGAAATGTTCTCGGGATAAGAAATCCTCATATTCTCTTTATGATAGGATTAATGAATATTTCTTAATACAATGTAATACATAAACTATATCTAAGTTGCTAACTGTGAAAGCTCATCAAAATATATTTAATATGAAATTATAAACCTAATAAAAACAGAATTAGCCTACAAAATAATAAAATTAAAAACTAATTGCAATAATACAAGTGAACAATTAGTAAATTGCGTGGAAACTTTTAACAAAAATGGATTTAATCATGCAAAATATATAGATTAATAGCCAAATATATTAGATTAATAGCCAAACTTAACTGCAGTAAGATAATAACAGGAATAACTTAAATTTTGCAAAATTTGAAAAAATCAGAGAAATTTTTAAAAAAATAATAGATGAAGAAAGAAAGAATAGTACAACCTATTAGCGTTATGATGTTCATTGGGTGATATAATTGACATCCTTAAAAATAGGAAACAGAGATTTCATTACATTCTCAAGATATTATTATTTAACATGAGAATTCTTAAATATTAACTTTGTAAGATGAGTGATGAGACATATATGCTGTAAAAATTTCACAACTCGTACTCGTGCCCCAAAAAAGTGGAACGAGCTGAGTTCGAATAAATAAGGAGGGTAGCATTGTATGAAAATACTATATCCGCCATGTAGGTTCATAATAAAGAATTGAAATAAAAAAGAAAATGAAATCCTCGATCTTAAATTTCATTATGTGTGAAAATTATTATTTTTAATTCATTATTCATCTTAATTAATTTAAGTCATTAACCAGTTTAAGCCGATTTGAAATAATCACGAGATTTCTTTATTGGCTTCAATTTTTCAAGTTGGTAAACAAGGTTTTGGAGCTTGACCGAATTTGAGATGAAGTAACAGCTATGATGTCATAGCTCTACGTCAACCGTTTAAAACCGCATATGTTGTCAAAAAAACATATGCAATAATAAAGTAATACTAGTAAGAGCAGTCAACCTTTTAAAAACGCATCTGCTGTCATAGAAGCATGACTGATAATAAAGCAATACTGCTAAAATCAGATGAACCTTTAAAAAACACTCTGCCTTCAAAGAAGCAAACATAATAATAATGAAGTACTGGTTAATCAATTAAAAATATTTTTGGCCTTTAAATTTCGGTGATATAAAAACCTCCAAAACAAAACAACATCATGTTCTCATATGATTATAAGAAATAAATTTATATAATCCGTAACATTACTGTCAACAGCATGTGTAAAATTATCCTTATTTTTATATTCAGAAGAGTTTATGACCAATTTAGATGAAAACTTTTTAGAAATACAACTTTTTTCAGAACAGAAAAATTGTTTTACATAAATATGTTTAGTGCTGTTTGTCATCCAAATATTCATGACAGCAAAGAAATTTCCTAATCGTGCATAATGTTCTCGGTTAGCAGTTGAAATCTCGACTTAATAAAGAAGGTAAGAATAACTTAAGAAACCGAACGCTAAAGATTCTTATGGGAATACGAGCAGAGATCAAGGCCTTTAATAAAATCATTATTTTCCCTTTTTAGAGCAAAAATAAAGGCGTATTTTAAAATTTTAATTTCATTCTGTCCTATTTAAAGATTTTTTAACGTTAAAAACATTTTTTCATTATATCTCAAAATTAAAATTCTTTTTTTATATATGATTTTCGATACTGGAATTGGAACTACCTCAAATAGAAATAAATTTTAAACAACGTTCTGAGTGACATTTTTTTTAAAAAAATGAAAACGCTAGTCAGATGAAGATAAAACTTACTGCAAGGATTAAGTCTAAATTTGTCCTTTTAAGTCAAATTGTGTTTTACGCTTCTATTCTATACAATTTCAATCAACTATTATTTAAATTAAGTATTAACTCTTCAAAATCTAAATCAAATGCCTTTTAAATACCATAATATATTTCAAAAAGATCCTCTGGACTTACTGCGAGCAACAAAATATCGGGAAAAAACATTTTCTTTCTATTTCCTTCGCCTGACGTACTCATCATTTTGATGGGGACGTTCCACGGAAGGAGTTCACGTTTGACAGAAAAATAATTTAACCATTCGTGGGAGAGAAAAACAAAGTAGAAAATTTGACAGCTGAGACCAAATTATTTTCCTCCTCCTTCCGGGAACAACTAGCTGCGAGTGGGGGAGGATTAAAAAATAAAACTTTCCCAAACAGAGAGAGGAAGAATCATAAAAAAAAGGATCCCTTCCCGTTGAAGAGAGAGAGCGATAAAACAATAAATAGATGAGATGCTTATTTATCGATTTTTTTTCTCTTCAGGGGTAAGGCATCGACTAGTTAGAATATAACTTTTCTTCAAAAAGATCAAATGAAACTAGTATTCAACATGCATTTGAGTTTAGAATCCTAATTAAGAGCATATCTGTATAAAACATCATCCGTGAATATTGCGCCGCAACCATACCCTTTTTCTTTAATTTAATACAAGCCATCTAATACACTGACAACGAAAAAATATACAAATTGTGATTATGTCTCAAATATCCTAGACTGATGTGGAGAAATGTTTGACATAGTTTCAACTAATAAAGATTCATCTGACCAATTCTGTTTAATGGGCGCTATTAAGATGCATTACTTTAAATGTTGCTTCATCCTTAAAAATCAATGCACTTTTACAATAAGTGGTGAATTGCTTACTGAAATAGGAAGATGGTGTTTAATTATTGGATCAATTTGCTCGTAAGAGATAGAAAGATCTCTCACGCAAAGACCTGGTCGACCAGAATGCCAAAATTCCGACTATGGAGAGTGAATGTGTAGACAAACCCGTTCCATATAATTTCCTTAAAAGAAAATTCAAAGGAACTAATTAAGAGCTTTACACAAAGTTTCCAGTCCATCTCATATCATTAGCGGCAATTTTCTTTGAAGAGAAGGAGGTGCCACTTATTCGATCAAATAAAAAATAACCAAATTTATACATAAACAACATTTTAAATCTAAGTTCCTCATACATAAATTTCTTTTATATTTTAAACGTTTTATGGTCCGCCGGAGCTTGGAAAAAAAAGGCCCGCGTAATATTCATACAAGTATACGTGGATCGTCTACTGCTGTATGAAATACAGAAATTTCAAGATACATATGTTATTAAAAATAACAAAAGGATATATATTATTCAGACTTTTCATGCTATTATAAATCCATTAAGGAATTTATTTACTTACCAGACAGAAAGGGAAGGAAAAAAGGATCTTACCTGAAAGTAAAGAAAAGTGGATTACAACATTGCAGTTTCTTCATAATTCTAATTGAATTTGTTGTTGTTGTTGTTACTTATGGTACTTGCCCTGGACAACCCCCCCCCCCATTTATACAGCAACAGATTTAAGCCGAAAGGAGCGTCTCTTGTTTTTGAAGTAGCGCCAACTAGGTCCAAGAGTACGATTTAGCTCCACCCTCACTACATTTGCTTGCACAGCCCCTTGTTACGGGGGGGGCACAGTCACACATCTCACAGATAGCACACAGAAGAACATTATCGTACCGGTACTATCAGAACACGTGAAAGACGTGCTACCTCTGCACCAGAAAGCCGGCATTTATTTTTTGTAAAATTCATATGCTTTCCAAACTAAAGGAATTCAGAGCATTTATAAGTACATCCCTAATTTAACGATAAATTCAAAACTTTTTAACTCGGCAAATTGTGGTGTTCTTGGAGGACACAGAACTAAGGATTGGCGGAAAAGAGCATCTTATTAGACGACATTAAAAAAAATTCTTTCCCGGATATATTTGTAAATTTCCCAATTTTCAAAATACTATCTAAGCGCGGGATTCATTTATAATGTTGGATTCCCATCAAATATCTATCATTCGTAACCATTTTGCACTAATGTCATGCACGACATGCTCAAGTCTTGTCTAAGGATTATGCAAGGAGGTTAAACCTATGCGTGGAAGTTCAGGGGGACCTCTCTACCGAATTGAAAGAAAGGAATTTCCTTAATTAACACCTAATCATAACTCATAAAAATAAAAATTATACAATAATTTTAAACAATACTAAATTCTCTTTAAAACTCTTTTAAACTATATACATAAAACAAAATTCTTTATATAATGTTCAAAATTTCGCAAAAATTCATGCACATCGTCACGAAATATAAAGACTTCACTATTTTTAAATTAATTTAAATAAACTTTTTTTCATTTCTTCTAAATATAGAAATATTAAATTCTTTAATTTACCTTTTGAAACGTTTTTTATCTTCTACAATAGCATCTTCCTTTTGAATTAAAAAATGAATTTTTTAAAATTATTATGTCAGTTTTAAAAAACGAAAATGCAAAGAAGTAAAAAGTATACAAATTCACCTTAAGAACGTTATTTTGAAATAATAATTATTTTAAAGTCACGAAAGTACAGTCATTTATAGGAATATACAAATTTGAGGGCATTTCTTATTTTTTTTACTTCAAAACTAAGATCCGATGATTAACTGATTTCATAGCAATTTTACAGATGCACTTATGTAAAAATGTGATTCGGTACCTCATTTTTATTAAATGAAATATCAGCAAATAATTCACTATTAGATATTTACAAATTTTGCGATTATAAAGAATGACAATACAACACCTATTAAAATCTTTACTCTTTCTAATGAATGTAAATTCAAAGAAATTCGCCCATAAAGTTTTCTAAGAACATTACTTTTATATTAACATTAAACAACGATATTAGAAGCTTACATCCGATTTATTAAATCTAGAGCATAACATCAGAGCACGAAAGGATATCTAATGTTAAGGAAATCAGAACGAATTTTTTCCCATGTTGAATCTCCAAAAACTTATGTTGTTGTTTCTAATGGTACTTACCATGGATAAGCTCGCTGATGCAACAGCGTTTTTAAGTCGAAATGAGCGTTTCTTGTTTGAAATAGCACCAACTAGTGTCAAGAGTACGACTTAGCTACCGAATCCTCACATTCGCTTGCACAGTCTCTTTTCGCAGCGGAGGGGGGCGCGCATTCACTCATCTTACAGGTGGAACACAGCAGAACAACCATGCTCGAATTGGGACTCGAACCCAGGACGCCCAGATCACTGGAAAGACGCGCTACCCCTGAGCCATGACTCCGGCACATAAATTTATAAAATTAGGATGCCGTAGGATGAAATATTTTTATCCCTCGTTATAAAATGATAAAATATCTAAATCGAAACTTACTCCATTGCAAAAATATTTTTAAATGAACTCGTTTGTTAGACATGCCGGCTCTACAAAGGAGATTTTGCTTTAATTATTTAATGTGCAGCAAAAAAAAGTGCTTTATGAAATCAGTCAATTTTTGTTTCTTTTTCGACGCATCAGGCTTCGAATATCTTTATAAATATATATTTATGATTTAGATCTATTATAATAAAAATGGATCTAGAAATGCGTTGGTAAGCGCAAAACTGGAGAACGGCTCGACCGATTCGGCTAATTTTTTAAAAATATTTTCGTTAAGACACGAGGATGGTTCTTATGGAGAGAAAAATTGAAAAAATTGCGAGGAATATAGTTAAAACGACACTTTTCTTACTTTCCTGCCAAAACTCTCCATTTCCTTTCCCCACACCAACTGAGTAAAATAGCAGGAAGTAATAAATTATGATTTGTTTAGAGAGAAATACGCGAAGTCAGTAGTTTTCATTTATAGATAACGGGATGTTTAAAAAAGAAAGAAAATAATTGCTTTTATTATTAGTCTGTATGGATATTTAATCTATGTCTGCTCGAAAAAAAGTTTGGGCAGGGAAGAAAAAAAATAATAAAGCGAAAAAAAGGTTTATAAAAAGAAAAGTAATGAAGAAAAAAAGGAGAGAAAAAAAAGAAAAGAAAAGAAGGGTGTGTGTGTGTCACCATTATTTCCTTTCTGCTCCGCATTTCCCAAGCTGTTTTTAAACTTTCGCATCTCTTGAAAACCAATTGTGTCTTTATTTGTTTAGTGTGTTTACATTTATGAAAATTAGAATCTCCCTATTCTATAAAAACGCAGAATTTTAGATCTTTCCCTCTACCATGTAAGTAAAATATCAATTCCGGGACAATCATTGCTTGGATAGAAAGAGAAAGATGAGTAGTACAGTGAACAGAACATCTGAAGAAATTAATACTATAAATGAATTATATGATTATCAAAATTCGTTTGGTTTAAAAATATTTTGGTGAAAAACCTGTTATGAGACACAGCTACATAAAATATGATATGAAAATTTTAGCGAGCATTAATATTGGCGAACCGACGGGTCGCCAAAGGTGGCTAGTTAGCAATAAAATTGCTATCATTAACATAATTCAAAAGCGCAGAGATATTTCCCCCTTGAATGAGATTTGCCATTTCAAGTATGCACCTCGATGGTCAGATTGAAATGAAAGAGTATAAAACACGGCAATAATGAACAGGAGTTTCACTGTGGTGTGATTAGGAGGCTGATGAAAGTCCGAAGTAATTGATATCCCTTTTTATAAGGTAATTGTCCATAATAATATGAGAATTTCCTTATTATGGAATATCCTCGATTGAAATATAACAGTATTTTTAACTGAACACTACAAATGAACTCAATACAAATAACTAAATAAAAAGAAATAAGGACTCTCTTAGAACTCTTAATGATGACACTCTTAAACTATATATAATACTAACAGATGCAATGAATGTTATCAGAAAGCTTTTGATGGATAGAAATAAGATCCTTCGGGCATAATACATAAAAATTTATCACACTAAAATATTTCATAAGAGAGGGTCATGCAAGCAATACCCCAGCCCAACCAGAGATCATGCCGGGTGCTTGATGGTTTGCTGAATAGCAATCGCACCTATCACGAAGAAACAAACGACACTGGAACACATTCTCCAGGGAAAACTCTTAGAAAAAAACATTACATATCAAATTATGAAACATCAGGATCCATTAAATAGATTAAAAGTACAGTAACTTTTTAACTAAAGACAAGAGCTTTGGGAAAATGTTCATAATAGAAAAGTTAATAACTGGAATTTTTAAGAGTTCTTCGACGTCCACAGACATTTAATTTTTGGTCCATCTGAATCTGTCTTCTCGTCCAACCTTTGATCACGTGATTTATAGAATCTTCGATGTCACACCGTCAACTCGAACATTTGTCAAAGAAACGACTCTAATGTACAGAAAATACACAATGTCCAGTATATTCTTGGTTAAGACAAAAATCGTCCTTAATTAGGTTAACGGAAACTTTTTTATGAGAGGTGGTAAAAATTTCCTAAGGGATTCCAGCAGGTTTCGCAGATTGAACATTGAAAAGAAAAGCAATATTGCTCAATCTACAGGCAAGAATTTTTTATACCTTGTTAAAAATTAAATATGTTTTGCATGCTAAATATTTCAGCATATAATATAAAATATTGTCTTCTGCTTAATCATATTTCATTTAAATTAAAAAGACTTTTTGCGTAGCCCTGAAATAGAAAACCGTAAACTACAAAATATATTGATATGTTTTGAAAATTTGGGTACACAACTCAAATACAGGAGCATTTAATACGAAATCATTTAGGCAAATCCCCAAACAATGTTAAACAATTGCAAGAGGAACCCTTAAAGATGTTCTATTAAGAAATCAAAGTGCATACATATAGCTCTTTGAACCTTCTAACGCTAAGCTTTTATCATGCATACAATTATCATGAAAGAATAGAATTGGATTTAGTTTAGTTACATTAAGAGCCCATTTAAAGCAAAACTAGGGCTATTTTGTTGCGGATCTTGCAATTTTAAACCATGGTCAGATTAAGAGGGCGAAGCCTAAGTTGGCATCCTTCCATTCTCTCTCACTTCCACATCACACCAGCGATAGGATGTTTAACTCCGACGGATTTAATTTGCGCCAGATCCTAAGACCAGGTTCTTTGGTAGAATGGGATCTCGAAGCTGAAACCCACCGATTCCAGGACCTTACCATCAGGGAACCGTGGCGTAAGAATTAAAACGAACGATCTTATTCAATTTTCGTTTTACAGGGCTTAATGCATTAAACTCATTTATTTTTTTAATATCATTAGAATGTTTTTATGCTATTACTATTGACCTACTTTTCTAAGATTTATTTCTTTATTTCATTCCTTTAACATTTATAATTTAACTAATACTTAACAAATGTGTTGTGTGATTTCACACATTTATTGATTAATAAAGAACTTATTCTTAAGGATTATAGGATTTTTTTTACATTGTTCCAATTTTATAACTGATTTATATTTGAAATATTTTCAATACTTGTGATTTCTAGAAGTACATTTCAAATAAAACAATTTTCACTTTGTCTTAGATGCAAGATGCAAGCTCTAAATTCGGTCAAATTCGGAATCAACTCTTCAAAATTATCCAAAAATCAGATGAAAATAATTGGCAATAACAGTGGTACTAAAGTATGCAATCAATGAAAATTAAATACAATTTTTAAGGCCATTTTTCATTTTAACCCTTAATAACCTAGAGTTTCAATTTTGATACCAATCTTTTAAACCGAATGTTCACATTACTATTAGTTTTTTTATAGGTTGGCTGTACGTATTTTACTGTTGTATGATATTCTTTCCAACGAAATTTTTTAAAAAAATCAAATGTCATTATTGTTTTATTTTATCTATGACATATTACTCGCGCGGCAAAGTGAACGAGTAAACACATTTTACTAAAAGTTTTGTTGAATATAAATTTGATATATTTTCTTTTTCTGAAGAATATAAATACTTGCGATAATAAAAACAATCAATGTTTCGCATTATTTCATGCATAGGTATATCTGATTTCTTTATGGCGTTAATGCATGAAGTATCAAAATTGATACCTGTTTTTTTTTCTGAATAAATATGTAAAATAAATATTGTGATTTTTTTAGCTATTTTTCCCTTCATCTAGACCCTCAAGCAAACACAGTAATATTAAAAATAAATCACTTTCGTAAATCAGGCTACTAAGGGTTAAGCGGAGATACTTTTATTTTCAATGAATGGGCTTCTCTCCCTCATGACAGGATATTAAGTTATTTAAAAGGATCTGATTAAATATCAGGTTAGACTTTTCAATCTAATTAGTTGGAGATGGAGATGGAAAGTTTTTAGAATTAATTACACACTGATAAACGCAATTACAATCAATTAATTTATCACTATAACAATGACATCATTTCGCAGGGGCCACAGCTCATGTCCTTTAATCTGCGCTAAATTGCGTCCCCACACGCAAACTTCTAAGAGATGATGGAAATGCAAAAGTGGCAGGAAGGCCAAATGCCAAATTTAATACCGTTGTATATAAATGTACAGGTTCACGAATAGACAGACATGTGGCCGTAGTTCTATAAACATGTGTGTTCTGATTCTAGGACGTCTAAAAGGTCATGATTCAATAAATTATCAAGGTCGAAACTTTTAGCAATAACAATATTTTTTATACAAGAAAGAAAAGGGATTCTTTTGTCTTTAAAATGCACTTTTTTCAAAGATAACATAAACACAATATTAATTGTTTTTAACAAAATATCCAACAACCCCCGATACAAGCGCACCTTCTTACGCTAAGTATGACTACTTCAGACGAAGTTTTTAAAAACCAGAAGCAAGCGCCTGGAATTAATTTCTTTCAAGGAATGAAATTTAGAAGGAAAGAACAGCAGGCAAACAATGTCTTGCTTCAACGCCTTCGAATGAAACAAATTTAATGCCCTACCCCTGGCTATAAACGGTTCGATCACAAGACAAAGCATAATACTTAGCACCAAATAGCTGATTTCAAGTGTGAAAAAGCTATAATATTCTTTAAAATTTGGTCCTGTTTTAAACCCTGTCCTTTGGTCCTGTTAAAAATTTTAACGTCCTGTTTTAAAGCAACACTAGATCTATTCTGGAACAGACCTAGTGATTTCGAGCCGTGGTTAGACAAACAAATCAGCTGGTACCCCTCTCTCCAGTGGCATTTTGCCCTGACGGATTTCGCATGCACCAGACTCACAAACATGACGGCTCTTCAGTGAAAATGGGTCTCGAATCTAAACCCCGTCAGTTCCAAAGCTGAGGCCACCTCGGTCCTAATAGGATAAGGTTATAATTATCTAGCAGTCGGGTAAGAAAACAAATGTTAATCCTCTGACAGCATTTGTAACCCTCTCAAAGAAAAGTTAACACGTTATTGCACAGACATGTCTGCAAAGAATATACAGACAAGAGAGATCAGAATTTTAAATCAAACTGCATTTTGACGTTTCTTGATGTTGTGTCAAGTTGGTGACAAGTTGCTGAATTTGATTTCAACTCTGAATTGTGAGATAAAGATCACTTTCAGAAGTAAGGGGATAACATTTCCGCTCGATTGCGGAACAAATCACGACCCCTTCTTGTCGTTAAAAGTGATGGAGCGATCTCTTCTCCCACCCCCGCTAATTAAAGCACAATTTCCCCTGGCAATGAGCCTCGAGTGGACAATGATGGATGCGATGGAGATTTCCTCTCCTCCCATCTAATCTACATTAATTGCTATTAGGACTTGATGGAAGAAAATAAAAGAAACACTATTTAAAAAAAACTTCCATTGCTTTACTTTATTGAATTATTGATAGCAAGTGACAAGTATAGAATCTATACATATCAATTTTCAGAGACAGAATATGTCATACTGCGTTTGGTGACCGGCTGGTTAGAAAACCTTAAAGCTCGTTAAAATTTTCATTAAAATATTTTATGTGACTTGTCTTTTAACAGCTTCTTCGGCAAAATATTTTTACGCTTCAAATTTTGATATTCATATAATCCATTCATACTATTATAAAAGCCTTAAGCCATGATGTACAAATTTTCTGCCAACTCCGGCAAAATTTCAACTTTAAATTAAAGAGGATTGATTAAACTGTAATTAATATAAACATTTTTTTTATGTAACCTAGCATTTTTTTTCCAAATATGAGTACCGAAAACATAGTCGTTCAGCATTTTACTCTTTCATGTACCACAGAATTATTTTTCATAAATTATAAGATATTTTAAAGAATTCTCCATTAAAATTTTCTCTGATTTATTACAAGATTCAGTTTTTAGTTTGGTTTGGAGAAGGATTCAAATAACATTAATAATAATATTTTATTTTGCTTCGATATGAAAATTTATTAAAAAAATTATGATGTTTAAATTTTAGCTAATCCTTAAGTCGTAAGGAATCACATTCTGCGAAATATTCTTCACACTTCGACTTTTAAATAAACAAATAGATTATATGTCCTGCGATCAAATCTAAACGGTTTATGAAGCTTGAATATTACAATTTCAGAACAACCGACATTTAAATAATATTAACCATTTAACCGTTTTGCCCATGTGCCGTTTGTGCATCGATTTATCGAATTCTGGGAGTTGTAAACAAAAAATAAACCACTCATAATAATTATAAATCAATAGTAAAATGACTTGGGATATGTAGATAAGTTAAGTATTCGATGGATTTCCATTTGAATCAAAATAAGAAAATATTCCCAAAATAGAAAATGCCATCTTATCAGATGGTAAAGAAAATAAAACTGTTAAGTGGTTAAGCCAATTAGTCTTGACAACCGTTGATGATTTGTACATCTTCTTTGAGATAGTCGATGAAGTTATCTAAAATCAGCTGTTTTTATAGAAAAATAATAATCATATTTTTTATATAATTGAATTCAAATTTATTTATAATTCTTTAATTATTATATTTAAATCATGGTATTGAAATTATAATTAAAATTCATTCTAATCAATTTTAGTAATTGATAGAAATGCATTTTTTTTATTTAGAATTTCAGCGCCTCGAGAATATTTTGCTAAAAAAATTCACTGAGATGAGAATTTAAGATAAAATTTAAAATTCCTAATTCATTAAAACATTTATTGACACAAGTTACATAAAAACAATTGTTTACTTCATTTATATTGGTCTTTTAGTAGATATATGTCTATTGCTAAAAGGTTGCGAAAAAGTAGTTGTACCTTGATTAGGGTGGATATGCTGTATGTATGAAATCATGTTTGCCTTAAATAAAACTGTTTAATTGATGTAATTATGTAAATATTATAAAAGATTATAGAAATTTTTTCCTTGCATTTATTTTTTTAGGAAATGTCCTATTACCTATAGATTTAATTTCATACCAACAAGGGCTGAAAGATACACATTTTTATGTTTAATTTGTAATAATAGTTAACGTTTTTTTAGCCTTTGTTAATGCAATGGCAACACGTGGAAAAAATCTAATTTTTTTCCTCACTGAAGAGCAAACTTGTTCGTGCAGATTAAATTTCCCTTTTTATTTTTATGCCAAAAAGTTGTTGAAAAATATAGCAATTTTTATTTAAAAAAATTTCTTTAAAAATAGAAATTTAATTTGTAAATTGAAACACAGATATTATCAATTTTTTAAAATTTATTTTAACTTGATCAAAAAATTATTTTTGTGATAATATTTTCGAAAAATATTGCAGAAAAATAAACGCAAAACTCCACTTAATTAGTTTAATAATTAATTAATTAATAAAAATTCTTATTAACAAATTTTAAAGCTCGACCTCCAAGTTATACATATACCACATTTGGTAGCAATAGGTCAAACGCTGTGACCTGTAGAGCGCCAACACTCATAATCAGCTTTATTATAATTATAGATAGATAAAGAGGTATAAGTGGTGTTCAAGAGAGAATGTAAGTTAAACTTTCAAGGTGTCGGAAAGAACCACTGATATTATTCTCCACTGACTTGAAAAGCGGAAAGTTCGAGTTTTATTCCAAAATCGTTTAAAAATATTTTTACGCGTGTTTTCACCAGATAGGCATTGAAATTAATTAGTAAGCCGAAGATTGCATTTCGAGAATGGGTCGATGGATCTAATGTCGTATTTGAACCATTGTCGAGGCTCAAAGTCATGAGATTAGTACCAAAACAACCTTCGGGGCCTATTTGAAGGGCATTTCAATTTAGCAATGTTTCTAGATACAACCATAATAAAATGTCGACACATATTGGAGGAAATGAAGGTCTCCAAGTGATGAGCAAAGTTGGGAAATCTAATTCCAAAATTTAAATTATTAATTTATACTTTTAAAGATTAAAATTATACTTTTACGAAAAACAATCGGAAGGGTAGGAAATTCGAAGCAATTAATTTCAATTATTGCTATTTGTTTGAATTATTATTTAATAATTAATTTCAATTATTATTATTGCACATGTAATTCTGTTATATTTTTAACTGTCTATAATATTTTTAATAAATTAATTTATTTCAAATAACCGCAAGGACTCAAAGATTTTTGTATTGAACATTGAATATACCTATATAAATGGAAGCTCTCTCTTTTTATAGGATGTCTACTCTAATCGTCGCTCATCATTTTAAGCAGATAAACTTCTCATTCTAAAAAGATAGGCATATTAATACCAAATGAAAAAATGGTTTAAGTAATTTAACGAATTACATTTTATTTTCTTACAAATCAATAAATATAATCTGAAATGAATATTTTCATACAATCAATCGGGGCTAATTGTATATTTAATACACTTAACAGAAGCAATTCCACTCCTCTGAATGAAAACTAAACGAATTATGGAGCTGTTATCCCTATTGCGCAACGTTGTTAAATGTAGAATTTGCTATATTGTTTGCACAGTGTCGCATAACACTATTCGACATTTGGCTTCCTCATAAAAAAAACTGTACCAGTGAATTTTTAGGAATCAACATGAAATGAAAATAATAATGAAATTAAGAGTAAACTTTTATTTTAACAATACTACCACAATATTAGTTGATATGTCTCAAAATTCATAATGCCCTTCGATATTGGTTAAAATATTTTTCAATATTGTGGTACTATATAAAAAAATAAAAATGGGACCAATTCTAATAATTTACTAGAAATCTCTTACTGTTTCTTACGTTACACGACTACAAACTAATTCCTCAATCCAATAAATTCGCATCTTAACCAAAAACGCTCTTGAAAAACCTCTCATGTCTATTTCATAAATTAAAAGATATCATTTCGTCACTCTTAAGTAATTTTCTCCCCGCTGTTGAAATGCCCTGTAAAAATAAGGAGAAATTTAAAAAGAAATGACTTATAAATTATTCATATTATTCCTACTTAATAGAGAATCAAAGAATTCGCCTAGTAATGGCTAAGCAAAAAAAAAGTCTTAATTAGTCGAGGGGAGTACAAAACAAATGACCCCCGCCACGATTCGGGGGAGGCGGGGCTAATTAATAGTCATCGCAGCGTTTCGCTGATGTTTTAATTGCATCGGCTGCAACAGTTCCACAGAAAGAAAATTATAATCGCATTAACTGTTGTCGTTAAAATGGAGATCGCGTTGCCGTTTTTGAATCACGAAAGAGAACGGAAAGGTGGGGAAAAGGAGCAATGATTCATGGTCTGGGAGCCTTGAAGGCAATTTGGTATCTCAGGTGATATCCATTCACAAACATTAGCTACCTCCCTCACTAGAAGTGGGTAACAAAGGTTTAAATACGCAAAGCTGCTATAAAATAAACCATCACAACAGATTGTAAATCATAGGTAACTTTTAATTAGTAACTCAGAAACTTTTGAATTCTACTTTTAAGAAAAAGGTCTTAGGTTATATCAGCTCATTCGATATTTCAAATTCTTGCAAAACTAAAAATAGCATGGTTAGCAGATTTCAGAAGTGATGTATTACGAATCTGAAATCCAAGATAAACCGTAGTTAATTTCCAAACTTTTATCTTAACTTAGGCCAATAGTAAATTCATTCTGAAATATTCTCTTACTTCCTGATCCCATTCCACTTTTTCTACTTGATTAAGTAAACTGAAGTTTTGCAAAAAATGCTTATATTTGCTCTTTCGCATACTCAGCGTGAAGCGGAAGAAAAATAACCAGAAAGAACATTCTTTTAAAAGATCCCTGCGCTTATTTCATCAGAATACACATGGGTAAGAAATCCCTATCGAAATCTCATTCTATGTAAACACTGTGAAAAAATATTTTCCCTATCAAAATCACATGATATATAAGACAAGGAATAGTTAATTTCGTGTTCTTTCTACGCTGATCTATTTTTGTATGGCGCTGTGAGCGGACGGGACTCGTTTAGTTAATACT
>JAOUZG010032936.1:8222512-8235253 GCA_026289955.1 Argiope argentata
ATTCATTTGTAAAAATGCACGTGTGACTACCTCACAAGAGGAAAGTATTTATAATATCATTTTGAAAGAAACAAAAATTTATCGAAAGAATTATTATTACTTGTTCCTTACGGCAAAAGCAGTTTGCTAAGAAACAATCAGCTCCTTTCGGTAATATCTATGACCACAACGCATTCATTGGTTGGAACTATATCCCGTATTAGAGGATTCGATGAAGCAGAATTTTATCTTTTCAAACAAACAAATGCAAATTAGAATTACTTGGGGAAAAAAGTGCTAATATACTGTTTGAAAGAATGTGCAATACAGAATGTATATCAAGCACATCATTATAAAATAAGGCATGATAGAGGTACGAGATTATTTCAATGTCAATTGTTTCATAAAGTCTAACGAACTCATTGAGCGAGACGAATAAGTGAGACAAAAGTGAATAAGATTTTTTTTATCAACTTTTGAGACTTGGATCTTCATTAACTGTTTCTTTAAAATTTAAGTTAAAAAATTGAGATGTCATAGTCATTGTGATAAATGCTTAATCTATTCATAATTCGAACCGTTATGAGAATGCAGTGCCAGGGCGCATTTTTTCAATTTCATTTTTTAAAATGTTTTTATACCGAAGGATTGAGCACGGTAGTTATTCGCCAACATATGGAATCTGTAAAATCAGTATGTAACATAAGGAATAAAGACAAAGAAATAATTAGTATAAAAAGGATTCAAAAAAGGAATACAGTCTGATAGCTCGACCATGAAATTTTCTTTCTAAATGACTGAGTACTATTTAGGGTTCTTTACAAACTTTTAAATAGGACTATCAGAAATTTAATTAGTAAATGAGTCATATGTCGGAAGATTTTATAAATATATGGGAAGAAAGAAAAATAATTCTATATTAGTTAAAATTTTTGCATATTTGTGTGTATAGAAAGCATAATTTTCGATAAGTATATTGTTATAGTTTTTAAATAAATGTTGAATATTTCTTTAGGTATGTATACTTATACTTCTCAGAATACTTCTGAAACTTTCATTTATCATTCAGATTTCAATTTTTTTTTACCCTTAAGTAATTATTTTTTTAGTTTCATTTGACTGTTGAATTGTCTTCAAAAATACTGAAAAACCTTTTTTAAAACAAAAAAGTTTTACACTCGATACTTATTTAAATTTAAAAATCAGAAGAACATATTTTTAATTACAGTACACTTCCGAGGTATCCGGTTCGCAATTATCTGGGATCCGTACTATCAGGGGTAAATTTTTTAAAATCGTAATTAAATGAAAAAAAAGCAGGACTTGCACTTAATTTCCAAGGCATTAGAAGCGTCGTCTGTTACGATTCTGCTACATTCACTACAAAATGCAGGTGATGATAGAAAAAGAGCAGAGTTCTGCTCATTGTTTCATCAGTGTGTAACGGACCTCCATTGTTGCCACTGTTCCTGATGATAACTGTATGGGACGTGAATGATTCGTAAATTGTTCTTTGAGTATGCTTATCCTTCTTTTTAGTGTGCCACAATGAACATTTCAAAATGGATGGCAAACGAAAAAAAGTTGCAGTGTCTATGGAGGAGGTGCGTTATACAGCAACTCGGCTCTGGTAAAAACTGAAACTGCTCCTATCACTCACCGGATAGCGTTCACATTCTACTTTTCTTGGGATGAGTGAAGAGCTTAGTATTCAATAAGAAGTCAGTAAATGCTCATTACAACAGTTAGTTTCGCTATAAACATTTTTTTGTTCTGATATTGGTGGGAAAAGAAATGAGTTCATAGAACTCCAACTTTTTGTTATCCGGCCTGCACTTCCTCCACATAAGCCTGGATATTCGGAAGTGTATTGTATGTTCATAACACACTATTTTAACAATTGCTTCAACTTTGGAGCGTAACGTTCTCAATGTTGCGGGAGAATCAACGAGCAAATCTGGATAGAATGCTGAACAATCCCTAAGGATGGTGAAGGTTGTGAACAGGCATAGAGCGCTGTAGTTAAAAATAAAATCGTTTGTTTCCTTCCTAATTATTTGGTCTTAATTAATAATAGAACAATAAATTTAATAGTATATTTTTCGTTTATTTCGAAATAAAAAGGTAATTCCTTTATTTGTTTGATTATTTTGAACTTGTTGCGTTTGTGTGCTAACAAAACATTTTATACAGACAAAATTACTATTAAAAATAATAGGTTCTTACATATTAGACCGTTGATCTTTATCGCCAAATTCGAAGCCGCGGTATAATCCTAGTATACGGTATACATTGATTTGGTGACTTTATACTGAGAAGCCGTGACGTAATTTCTGCCACGGACTATCGTTGGTTGGTTGTCTAAGCTATGGTTCTTGTTGAGTTGTTCAGTTTGTTTCAAATTTAGTGACATTCGTAAATGCGTCATTTTTGCCTTGGCGACATTTTCTAAATGGCGCCAAAGGAGTACCGTATACTAGGATTTAACCGAAGCCTTCGCCAATGAATTGCTAAACCGTTGGCGTCGACGGTCTAATACGTAAGTACAAAATAATATTACTACATTACAAATAATAATACTGAATTAATATAAACTTGCTTGAATATAGACGTTAAGGGATATAGATACAAAGTCTGTTATTCCAAAGGAGCGAAAATATTACAGTTAAAGAATGAATTAATATCAACTTATTTTAATTAAAATGCTAGTGTCTTTAGAAACAACGAACTCAAAAATTCCATAATAAATCACTGTTGCTAATTTGAATGAACAACTATTTACAAATTAAAATTTATAGTTTTTAAACTACTCGTGAGTTACTTTTGAATGCAATAGTTATAATTTATGTCGCAACAAATTAAATTGGACAGAAAAAATTCTATATAATAATATAAAATAGCAGTCTAAACTGAAAGGAAAAACAAAAGGTTTAATATATTAAATGCGCATTGAAATGCAAGTAAGATGAAAATATGTAAACCTGTTTATGATAAATTCAAGCCATTAAGTTGTCTCTTTAGAAAGAAAAGTACAATCTAAGTACATTCTAAATCAAACAAAGCGAGCCAAAGTAACGAATAAACTTGGATGAGAGGTGATTTGGCATTTAGTTTATGTACCAAACATTCTCAGAGTAAAGACTCGAGCCTAGTTTCCTCAAAGCATAAAGTTACAGTATGTTGTTTGTTCAACAAGACGAGGAACTAAAGCTTTATGAATGTAAATATTTTCAGATAATATGCCCCGCCAGTTTTTCCCTTAAAGAGCACGGGGTCATAAAATTTTATGTGTATGGGCGATAGTTAGATTTTTTTTTCTTTTTCTTATATATTTAAATTCTAGTTTGAACTAACGTCAGAAAAATGATTGATTTTATTGAGACACGAATAGTCGCATAGAAAAAAGCAATTTCATGCCTCCCTCCAAGAGCGTGAGGAGGGATTCATTAATTCTGACCTTTGATCAAGCTTCAAATCAAACTGAAATACTATCGGAATGAGAAGGAATTATATTGTTGAATCGTTTACTTAAATTAATACAATTCAACCAGTAAAAAATTACTTTATTTGAAACAATCGAAATAAAAAACTATTTATCAATAATTGTATTGGATTAATTATAATGTCAAAAAGAATCGCAATATTAAGAATTAATTCCGAATAAATACGTAGATGCTCATAGAAAATAAATTTTACATTCATTTTAAATACACTTACCATAGTAAATATGTGCCTTATATTTCAAGTCATACGCTCTACGTTTCAAATAAATAAACAAACATTAGCTAATATATAACAATAATATTAGTTAACTGTAACATTTAACTATTTTAGAGTATGTTAATGAAGTAATTTGAATTGCAACATTTCAACTAACGAGAAGTTAATGCAAGATCAATGTAATTTTTAAACCTCTTTCACAAATATAAATTTCAGTTCCACGGAAGTATGCGTAAACTTTAAGAGTTACCAGGGTTCTCAATGGATAAATATAATATTATTAAGGAACTTTACTTCGAAATCCACGTCTATTAAGAGCGTAGGTTCACCTGGTTAGCTTGTAGTGGGTGTATGGTGTGAAAACAAACATGAAACCAAAATGACGAACGATGACAACGTTTATTGAACACAAAGACACTAATACAAAGACGACAAATATGCTGCCTAGACGAACACAGAAAAGCACATAGCAACAGACAGTAGCCCACAAGTAGAAATTCGATAGTAGCAAAGACCACAGCACACAAAGCTGCCAGACAGTAATCAGCAGGAGAAGGAATCTTTGGAGCTTCGCTTTACGGTCTCTCCAAAAAGACGACTCGCTACTACAAAATTGGATACTCCACATACGGCAGATGCTACTTCTACAATAAACGCCGGAACACCACACACAGCTCTGCACTAGCTTGAGCTCTACACAAAATTCGACTATACCGCCGTTACTTCGTTATCCTCTAGACAATTTGTTATTTGTCTTCGACTCCAACTCCGAGACTACCGGCCTTTTATAGTTCTCTCGAGGTGGGCCGAGATGGTTCGGGACCAATCAGGCATATCTTGGTTCCGATTGGATGGATCGCTAAAATTCTAGAAGTTTCCAGTAATATTTATTTTGTCGCCAAATGATTCGCCAAGCTCTCAGATCACTGACGCAACGCCCACAGGGCAGATCTTAAAACGTTTTTTCCTGTGATTCAACTAACCATTCCGGTAAGCAATTTTACAGGCTTATAATACTATTATATATTCTTCTATTATCTTAATTTGTACAGTTCAAGATTTAAATTATTAGTATAAAAAATCTATTACAGATTTCAAACATTTAATTTTAGAATTGTATAAACAGATTTTGATGGAGCATTTCTAAAATCTTTGTGATACATTATATATATATATATATATATATATATATATATATATATATATATATAAACATCTAAAATTTAGGAGCGATTACTTCTATTAACTGTGAATTCATTTTAATTACTTTACACATTTCATTCCAGATTTTTTTTCTTATTTCCATTCCTATTAGATAAATATGATAGAAAGCGGAGACAGAACACAGTATTCGCAATATGCAAAGAAAACAAAGTTGATCACCAGTTATTTGCGACAAAGCGTAGAAAAAGACTCAGTTTTAAAATTCAGGGATTTTGTGGGATAACATATGCGCACGTTAAAAACTTTGAAGAAAGGCGCATGCAGAGGTAGAAATACACATTACTAGAGGAACACAAGTTCTGTTGAGTTGCATAGTAACTTTTGGAGCAAGCAGTTAAATTATAAGAAGGGCATAATGAATCGATGACGCTATTTGGATATTTTGAAAGATAATAAATACCCATAAAAATGTTTGAATTAAGTCCATGCACTTTCTAATAAGACGTAGATTATTCACATTATTCATAAATGGTTGTTTTGCCATGCACAGAAATAGTTCAGAATTCTCCTTGAGCATTTGCAAAACTCTTTGAATCGGCAAGTCAAAAAATAAAACATAAAAAACAGGTTTTTTTTAATAAATACAATCATTCACAGAAGAATTCGCATAATTTTACAACTTGAAATAATGTAACTAGATCCACCATCCCTCTTTCCTTTACTTACTTTATGTTGATAATTTTAAAGAGCTAATACAAAAGTAGGTCATTTTTTTCCAACTCGTAACTTATATATACATGCAGTTGTTGAAACCAGAAGAAAAGTAACAAAAACAAAGCTTCTAAACATGCTTTTATTTAAATGTTTTTTGTCACTTGGAGATCAATTTTTATCATGGCAAATTTTTGTCTAAACATTTATTTTAGAGAATTCCTTCAAAACTTTTTCATTCTATTTCCATCAAATTAACTTTTACTTTAACATTCTGAATAAAAATACTGATTTAATACCTGAATGTATTAAACAAAAATAATTATCTGACCTCGGGTATTCCAAGATAATTTAATCTACTTGATACCGAACGCACACAAAAGGATCAACAGAAAAATTTACGAACTGCGTGCAATTACATGAAGTAGATAAACAGTGTAATGTAACGGGGGAGGGGATACATAAGAAAAGCAGTCTTTCATTATAATAGAATATTTCGTACTAACAGGCATATTCGTGAAAAGTGATCCTTTTTGCTAAAAGAGGAAGAAAGAGAGACTGTCGGTAGCGTAGAATGCAAAGTGGCTTGAATCACGAAAGGGGACTGGAAATAAACTGGAAGCATGGAGTAGAATGACTAATATCGGGGAGAACTAAAGTCTTTTCAAAACAAAGAAAGAATACAAAATTTCGAAAAAGGCACTCTCATAAATGGATGCAATTTGGAAGGTAATCTTTGTCAAAAAAAATAACTGTGTCCATGTTATTAACACTCTATTTTCAAGCACAAAAATTGCAAACCGGTCATGGCTTTTTGTCCCCGAATCTTTCGCATTGTAACGTGTTATGCATTTTGTTCCATTGTATAGTGAGGAGAGTATTTTCTTGGAACAATTCCTATTCCTTCAGACGGAAATGGTGAAATACCTAATAATGACTGTCGAATCGCCACTTTTCAAATTGTATTTCTTTTGCTTATCGAATTTCGTAAAGTTTTTACATACATTGAAGTACAGATAGTCATCTTTAGACCGATTTGATCCAAAAATGGATAAATATTTATAGTTCTATAAGTTAAGATGATAATAACACAGCAAGTTTCATTTTCCTGCCTGGTTATACTTTTGTTAAAATTGTGTTCACAGAGAGACAGGTGCAGTTTCATAAATATGTTCACAAGCAGCAGAAGAAACCTGAATCATGCAGACTAATTTCAAAATCTAGGCCGAATTTTGTAGATGTAAAAATTTTCTTTTTGTTTTTTCGTTCAAGAAAAAGTACAAAACAATAATTTTTCAAAGTTTGTTTAACCTCTACCTATACAATGACGACTTCTCGCGCATAGAATTACTGAATTTTAATATCTTGTTTTTCTAAAGTCACTTGCCATAGATATGCTCGGTGACTGCGTTAGCGATTTTAAGCCGAGCGGGCGTCTCTTGTTTTAATAGCGCCAACTAGAACCAAGAGTCCGTCTTAATTACTCACGCATCACATTCGCTTGCACATCCCCTTTTTACAGAAGAGCACATTCACTCGTCTTACAAACCGAACAGGAAAAGAACAGCCACGGTCGAACCGGGACTGGAACCCAAGACACCCAGATCACGGGAAAGACGAGCTACTTAAGTGCCATGGCGGCGAAAGTATAAGCAATGGAAAATGCAAAAATAATTTTAAAATATGCCATTGACTCAAATGCTCTATATTATTACAAACATTAAAATAACAAATGTCCTAAATAGGATGTATCATCTAAAACTCAAGATTGCAGTAATGTCACTTAAAATAATAACAAACAAAAAGGTTTTATTTTCACACCTTGATATGATCTGTTGCATTCTAGTGCAATGTATTATGCTCACACGAGCCAATTTGATTTGGCAATCCATTGTCTAAAAAAATATAACATCGCAGCAGAAAGACATATTGTTAAATACTACGAAAATAAAATATCAAATTTCATTCAAATGAACAGATTAATTTCATTAGTAATTTATTAAATTTTAATAGGAGAAACAAGAATTTCATAAAATTCACTTTAAAATTAAATAATATACTTGTAAACAGGGTAATCGGCATAAAATCCTTTAAGTTCAAAACGGCATAGTCAGAGAAATAACGTATATCTTATGCTAAGTGAATATGCTCAATTTATTGAGAGGGGTAACAGCACCCCTAGCGGCGAAATAAAGAAGTTACAAAAATAACTAGAAAAGTGGAGAACAGCTGAAAAGTCCAAATAGAGAAACAAATCTATATCATAATAAAAACTGAGTAAAACGTTTCATTTAGTTACATATAAAATTAACGGGGATATTTGAGACTAAAATTATGAGCTTTCTGTAATTTAAAAAAAGATGTTGTCATCTTTAAAGAATTTTATTAGTTTTTCCAAGTTAATCCGTATCGTGGCAAGATTGCCTTTATAGGGAAAGCAAAAAAAAAAAAAAAAAAGAGAGAGAGAGGTAGCTTTTTTGGGCTATAAAAAACACCAAAAAATAAATTAAAAAAATCGTGATATGAAAATTTTGGAAAAACAAGATGTATATTATTCTAAAAATTGCTATACGTAGGGATTATCGTATTTTTAGGAATGCATATTATGCTATACATTGCTATGTTTAGTGAGAGTTTGAATGTTACTAGTAGTTTTTAACGTATACCAAAAGATTATTGTAAATAACATGATTTTAAATAAAAATAACTGTCCTGGTGGAAGTAAAAATGTTTAATGAAATAAATCTTTCTTGAACAATTTTGTTTTTAACAAAATAATTGTAATATAATAATTCAGAGACCCTATTGCTTGCGGTGGTGCTCAAAAACAATTTCGTTTCTTCACATAACAAAGATGAACCTTTCATTTACTTGCCTGGCCAGCTTTGCAGTACTTGCACCTCTGATATCCGGTTATTTGTGGCCAATGGTCATATTTGTCATACCGGACATCATCGCATGGTCGTTCAGATACCAGTTTTTTTATTTTTGCTTTGTCGGAAATTGCGTTTAAATTTTTCACTGAAAGGTTTCGACCTCGTTTCAGTAGGCCTCTGTAGATTTCATACCTAAAATATTTTAGACCCTGCTTTCTAGTGGTATTGGCCATTTTGTTATGTCTCCGAAGTAAAAGTCAAGCGTTGTTGATGCATATATCCAAAAACCACCTGTGCGATCTTACTCCAGCGCGATATAAAGCAATCAGCATGCCTGCCAAATCGACACCTCCCATGTGACGATTATAGTCTTTAACAATTTTAGGACATTCTACATCGACAAAGAGATTTTGCTTCTCAGCAGAGTCGTTTTATATTTTCGACAGGGTGCGCATCGCCACAAGAACTCACCAATGAGACCTGCTTATCATCAAACCACTTGACAATACTAAGTTTGTTTTTATTACAAACAACCTGACAAAAGGCACCTCTTCCTTTCTTTTTCAAAGCCTCTTCAGTTAGCAGTTTAGAGCGGCATCTTTGAATCTGTTTTGTCTGATTGTTCCTAAACTAAATAAACCATAATTTTTCCTCAACATATGTACCAGCTCCAAGAAAGAAAAATAATTGTCAAAATATACAACAATTGCTTTATTTTTAATAGTCAGATAAAACTAAAACTATTTTACTATCTAAAAGTATTACAGATTGGAAAATAATGTATGTAATGTTATTTGTCCCTTTATATAGGTAAGTAATCATGCAGTAATAATAACAGTAGTATTTTTTGTGGGAATTGAGCCCACAACTTTGTGTGTCGCTTTCTACAACCACTATATCAACGAGGAAGTCAAGCATCAGTACAATTGTCTTTTAAATTGTAATAAAATTGGCTTAGTATATAAGACAGACATACTTGCAATTTAAATTTTATGGTAAAGTCCCAAAGAATATTGATCCCGTGAAGTTAGCAATGTACATTATTCTATACACCACCAACGAAAGATAAATTACTGCAACTGTAGCATTGTATAGTACAATATACGTTAGTAAAAAACACGACAAAAACATGCTAATTCTCATAGCGACAACAGCATATATATATAAATGTATAAAAACAAACAATTAAACATGTGTATTTTACAATAAACATGCATATTTAGGGGTACAAACATAAAAATAAAATAAAACTTACATTAGATAAACCTGAGCGGAACATCCTGACGGTTATTTTTCACAACTGATTTAATGATGATTTTAAATGATGACAGATAAACTATTATTTTTATTTTTGAAGTATAAATAAATGTCTAAAAATGTCATATGTTTAATAAAACTAAGTTAAAAATCATTTTATAGATATCTTATATTTTTATAAAGTGGTATATATGGTAAACTAAATGAACATGAGGGTTAAGAAACGACGAAATGAAATTTAAACAACGATGAATGTAAAAAAAAAAAAAAAAAAATTAAACCCTGAAAAACGCATCTAGAAGAGATAATCAAATACAATTTTCATTTAGAATGAATCATTTTTCAAGTGAAGGTTCATAATTATTAATCGCAAATATTTCCGCCAATTTTGCAAATACCTCGTTTAAATTTTTTTGTGTTTTTATTACGACATAGTGCGCATTTCCTTAATTAGATTCTTTTAACCGTTCTCCTTTATTGTTACTTTTGTAACTTCCTTGCTTTACAGATTAGCAGCGTTTAACAGGGTGTCCCAAAAATTTGAATCGTCGTTTAAATCTTTATCCATTACAAATAAATAAACGATGTAAATAGCAAAGCAGTTCAAAATAGGGTACGGAATAAAACTACGTTCATAAGAAAAATTGCCATTAATTTTCAAAACGTTATACTTTTTGAATTTTTATGCGATCGCTCTGGACAAATTTAGTCACTTAGAAGAAAATATTTCCTCTTATAATTGAATTAGGATACAGAAAAATAAATGACTTGGCCATTTTTCTCATAACTTAAAACGCTATTTCTTTGTTGAAAACACGGGCCACATATAAATTGATAATTGAAATTTTTAGATCAAAAACCAACAACATGACAAAAAAAATTTCCCAAATGCTATAAAATAAAGCTTTAAAAGTCGCAGATAAACAGTAGTCTGCCGAAGCAAGCAGCAGGACACAGGAGTCTCTGATTGTTTCTTCTTCTTTTTTATAATGTGAGAACATGATGAATGATGAAATTTGAGGTTTTTGAAGGCTCAAAGTGCGTAGGCAACAAATTGGTGATTAATCGCTTTTGAGGCACCATTTTTTCGCCTTTAGACTTATTACAAAATAATGTAGAAGGTTGTCACATTTGACGATTTATCCTCAATTAAAGTTACAGCTTGATTTCAAATAATTCATACCTTGAGTTCTTACGAATTATTTTAATTAATTTATGTCATTAATCAGCTTAAACCTATTTGAAACAATCACGAGACTATCAGATTGCACATACGTCGATATTTAAAAAAACAATGTCCCCCTCCCCATCTTAAAATCGGTTAAGCTTTAAAATATTGTTTGCAAGCTAGAAAAATTAAAAACGAAATTTTTAAAAAATGATAGTGTGTGTGTGTGTGTATTTTTAAATTGATTAGTAACAAATTAATTCAGACAAATAATCACTTAAAAATAATAGTGTTCTCACATGATAACTTGAAATCTCCGATCGTAGATTTCATTTTTTTATTATTATTATGCCCGCGTTGCCAAACTACCAAAGGAAAATGTGAAAAATTCTAAAAAAGTTGATAAATTCTTGATCACGGATGAAATATGTGAACAAATAAAAACAAACATTTATACCACACAAACAAAAAGACTTCTAGAAGTGTTGAAAATAAAAACAAAAATATGTGGTTGCCCGCAAATAAGAACAGAATTGAAGAGTTTGTTTGGACTGATATTGTGGATGGGATTAGTCCAACTCACATCTTTGCATATGCCTTAGTTCCAGGATCCATTGTTTATTCATAATTCCTACGGAAAATGATGAGGATAAAACCTATTTGAAATTCTTCGAAGGCACAAAATACAAAAAACTGATGGTTCCAATCGTCTCTCAAAGGTCGCATTTGTCATTGACGAAATAAAAAATTTTCAAAAATATTAGGATCCCTACCAAATATCCATCAGTCATAGACCAATCAGCAGATGGGTCATATTCAAGCAATATATGAAGAAAAGAAGAGGCCCAAGAACGGGATAAAAAGTATTTAAATTGTGCTCAGATAACACTTGCATTTATAGTGCACACATTTTCACAAGCAAATCATTTTACAAAGAAAATGCAATAGTAAAACATGCTGCAATGAATTTAGGTTATGTTAATGAAGGCATATTCATAGAGACCGTACTTTATGCACGGACAATAATTACACCAATGTGGATTTAGCCAACAAATTCATATAAGAAATATACGCAATTCTTTATTAACTTGGGGTCAAATGGCAAAGGCAACCCGCATGATGTTATGGCAACGAAATTACAATGCAGGAAAGTCGTTGATCGACGAAACAGTTTAAGAATTACTGCCGTGAAACTGATAAGAGATGATTTGATCCCTTCTACTATTCAAATTACTATTTGAACTTTTTTGTGTGAATAATGCCATTGTGAATGCATTATGTAAGCTCCGAAATAGAAGGAAAAAAATGTATAAATTACAAAATTCAGGGCACAGTTCCAAATGCACTCACTCGACGTTCATACTCGAAAGTCTATAACAGGGCTGATACTAGTTGAATCATTCACAGATTTTAATAAAAGAAATTAAGGCGCATATTATGGAATGCTATATTACAAATATATATAAAAAAACATTATGGTACATATCAACTAGCAAACTCATAAAAAGAACATTATTTATTATAATATGTGCAAATTCGGCATTTATTCTTATAATGATCTGATAAACTCCAGTTGATATATATACATTTTTAATTGCTATTCATTTTTTAAACTTTGACAATGACGGTCTCATGAACCAATGTAGACCAAATGAAAAGTCCACTATTCACCCCCATAAAACAACACCGCCTGAACTTAAGACAAAATGTTTAACGGTAAAAATAATATCATAATTTGATATTTTATTGCATAGGTTTTTAACATTTTATTTAGATGAATTTTCCCAAATCGTAAAGATTCATCCATTCATTCCATTATTCCATCGCTTCGGTATTTCAAAAATAGAGATTTCGCCGAATAATAGA
>JAOUZG010032936.1:8248664-8276141 GCA_026289955.1 Argiope argentata
TTTTTTAGAAAAAAGAATTTTTAAGTACCCTTTTTTAATATCTTACTCCCGATATTGATAAAGTCTTTTTGAAGTTTCATGCTCATTTTATAGGTTTATTCAATTCCAATATTTTTAACTTCTCATTTGTTTTAAATATTAATATTTTTATCTCGATTAAAGCAACATTCATTTGTCAAAACTGAATTTCTTTTTCATTTTGAAAATTTGATTTAATTTAAAATAAGTTGATTTTTTTAGTTATATACCATATGGTCCACGCTAACGAAATATTCTCTACACTGTTTGTTTTGGAAAGCCGAGCTCTGAACTGACTATTCGTGTACTTCGATATACATAATATAATTTCAAAGTCCAAATGTCAATTTCTACACCTCATGTATAATGCCTCTTCCAGTTTTTCCTTTTCCGTGAAAGTAAGAGTTCTCTAATTTATAAACGCTAAGCCTTTCTATAAACATACTTCTTAAATGGATGCCAAGAATTCAGAGAACGACGTTTGTGTTAGTCTACAATTGGATCGGAATTGAAGTTGCATAGAGTAAAAATCATCTAAATGCCAAATGTTTCTTGTCACTGAAACGTGTCATTTCTTAAAAAAGGACATAAATGCGAGCAAGGAATTTTATTCTCTTTCTCTGTCTTCAATTAACATTCTAAAGGTTCAAATTCGCAAGTTTCTATTCCTTTCTTTATTAAGTCTATGTCGCAACTGCCGACCAATAAAAATGAACAGCATTATTAGTATTTGACAAATTTCTTTGAAGTCGTTAGTTTTTTGTGGTTTTTTTTTGAAGTTTTATTAGACAATAATTTGTATGAAGTATGTTTTACAAGCCAATATTTATATAATAGTTTTTCCGTACTGAGTAAAGATGTGCTTCTGGAATAAATGTTTTATCCTTAATTGGTGATTAGTGCCCCTTAATTTAAAAACACGGATATCTCTGCTAATTTTATAGATAGAAATGCAAAACTTTGTATGCGCATAGGTGAAGGTTAGAAAAACATTTTACTAAATGTAACTTTTACATTATGCAGAATGTATACAAATTTTAACATGTTTTTCATCAAAATATCCTTTTCAAAGTTTTCGACTGTAAACTAAACAAAGAAGTTGAAAGTATTCATTTGTTCACTCGAAAACTATTTCAGCTTCCACCTGTTGTACCCCAGATTCATTTCTGAAGCGTTTGAAAAGCAGGAAATAAATAGCTTAATACAGCAAAGGACGTTTAATTTTGTCATGCATGTTTCTAAGAATACGAGAACATTCTGATCCTTTTGTTAAGCTACGAAAACGAAAGTAATTACAAAGAAACAGACGGAAAAGAAAGTGGAGCGGCAATTACCATACTGCTGAATACATGAGAAATATCGATTTCGCGTTACTTTCATTTTAAATAATCAGCAGTCCAAGGAATTCAGTCGAACAGCAATCTCTGCAGGAAGAAAAGGAGATTTAACTGGACCTTTTTGATCTGTGATAAATTTGAAATGCACTACTTATTTTTCTCGTGCACGAAGGAAATGCCTACAGAAAAAGTGGTGATCGACACAAATATCCGACCTTCTAGCATCTGTGGGAGAACGGTTCACATCTTTGCTAGAATGGAAGAATCCGTTTTACATTTTCTAAGATATTATTGAAAGAGAAATTACTGAATTCATAATAATAAATAAATAAATACACCACGAAATTGCGATGAATTTCCACATTCAGGTATTCTCAAGTATAAACAACTTAGTGACTAATTGTGTACAAAATGAGCTGAAAGAATTTCATACGCGGCCCCCCATACAAATTTTCTAGAATTCTATCAAATTTTTAACAGAATGTCTGATCGTCTAGAGATAAGCAAACTCTATAACTCAAAAAGCATCAAAAGAAATAGATGAAATATCTCAGTTTTAACATCAGAATTCTAGAACGTTTGACTATTTACGCACATGGAAGCCCTAACTCAAAAATTTGACAAGTGTTCTTTTTGATATGTGCTCTTGTAGCTAAAACTAAAACTTTTGGGGCCGCGATAACCTGATTGTTAGAGCGTTGGCTCATATTTCTTAACAGTCTAAGGAATTCCGGCCAGAGGTTCCTCAAGTGTGCGGTTGGGGGTCGTTAAATCTGTCATGGTCACTAAGTCCTCCGTGTCGAGAGTAATACCGCTGGGGGTATTGGGTCAGAGATGATCGTTCTATGTTCCAGATCTAAATTAAGATCAGAAGAATGAATGAAGTCCGACAGGAATACGGGTTTGTGACGTCTGAGCTAGAAGGCAGAATTCTGCCCTCGGATGGTCAGGGGTTCATACCTTCAGAAGCTACTGCATCCCTCCTTCTGATGTTGTAAAATGAAACACAACTACAACTTTTTATCAGTCGCTAAATATTTGAATTTTCATTTAATCTGTTGAAGACATTTAGTTTTTAATATTCGCATTAAACAGCGACTGTTTTAAGCATACTTCTGTTTTTCAGAATACGCTTATTATCGAATAATAGGCGTATAATACCGAATAATAAGCGAATAAGATCAAGATTTCAATGATTTTACTTTTAATTCTTTGGTTTCATGAACCTTATATATGTAGGAAAAGAGCCATCAATTTTGGAGAAAAGAATTTTATCGAAAAGATTAAGTATTTAGTAATAATGTTCATAAAAAAGCCTTATTAACAGGAAATTTAAATATACATATTTTTTTAGGAAATGTGTATATTTAACCTGTTTGTAGCTTTTTTTTTTTTTGTAGGAGACCGTTTTTAGTACTGAAAAAATGTATCTGCCACTAATTTTTTGTGGAGTCTTTGGTGTAAAATGATAACATTTATTTTAAAAAACCACCGTTATGTTATGAAATATTGAAATTAATGCAACTTCATTTATTTGCCTCCCAAAAGGAATTTACCAACACCCATCTCTGAATGTGTGAATCTCTCTGTGGCATCCAGAAAAAGCGTTTGGAAGTCAGATGATCGATTTGATGGTTGAAGGAATTGCTTTTTTTATAAAATAGAAGTCCTCAAATTCGAAATGGGCGCATATCTAGAATGTATATTATGGTTAAAGATAACGCATTAAGAAATTACAATATTTTGACAGCGTATTCTTATACAATTGAATTTTTTTCTCTGGCCCCTCAAATTTCATATTAACATAATATAAAAATATACAGTAATTAGAATTTGTTTTCTTTAATTTGAAAACAATAAAATTGCAATTTTTCATACTTATATTTCTGAATAGTTTTCATGAATTAAATAGTTTGAACTTTGTGTCCCAAGTGATCATGAATAAATAATATTTTAAGGCTTTTAATTCATTAGAAAACTTAACTGCGGTATAATGTATCAAAAAATGAAACAATTAAAAAATATTCTTATTTTTCGAATTAATTTAAATAAAATAAATTAGTTATTAATAATATAAATAAGCTATATTAATATTAATTAATTATATATAGTTAATTATTAAATATATTAACATTATAAATTCAAGCCTGTTTAATGTTTTGACATTAAAGTTTCAAAAAAATATTGTGACCTTATTTATGTAAATTTCATATTATTTGATATGTTATTTATTAAATCCAGTAAATATGTCGAATGTACCTAAATGTTTTTTTTTTCAATTTGGTTCAGGATTTTCTAAGATGGATGTTGACGATCACAATGAATAATTAATTCTGCCAAAATAATGATGCCAGGTTTAAAATTTTTATTATTTCCTTTATACCGAATTATGTTTCGAGAAATAATAAAATGAAAACGAGTTAATAACTTAAATTTAAAAAATTCTAACCCTTATTAACTCTTTGCATCGAATGTCTTTCCACAAGCACCATTCGACATGGTGGATCATCTTGAAGCTTTATTTATATTTTAAAAAAATTTTAATCATTAAAAATACTTACAGAAAGGTAAAAAGAGGCAGATTCATTTTTTTCACAGAAATTAATTTGAAACAATTGTATGTATTTATTTTTGGCTTCATAAACGAGTCCATGTAGTAAGCCAATAATTATGTATCGAATTACTTTTGCCGAGTGCAAAGGATTAAATAAAATTGTGTTATCTGATAAATAAATACTAGGAACTTCGATCTAAAGCATTCATTTATTTTTGGGCGTACCAGGGATACGTGGCGATATTTCTGTGCAAAGAGGGACAGACAATCCACATCTTTGAATTTATAAGATGAATATCTCACACAGTAATAGTAATTTTGAGCCTCTGTTGGATTGGGAAGAAAGCTGGGCTCAATCGATTTTCCAAAACACGTTTCCCAACAGGGAAGTTCACAAGGGAAGAACGGTCCGTTCTCCCTCATATTTTCAATCTCCCCAAGTCGTCAAGGCTTTTAAATATAATTACTCTTTCCCAGAGTGAACGGAAGCAATCTGCTTAAGTGCTGCTTGACCTTCCTCCCCGCAGAATAACAGCCTCCCACATCGACCAAAAGGTTCTTAATTGTTTTTGTTCTCGGTTCTTCAATTAAGAAGCTTTAACCTCGTTCAGTCCATTTTATGAGGAGTTGTCTTTTTTTCCCCCACACCCCCTCCCCTTCCCTTCCGACGGCAATGGGGAAGTTTATTAGCAATCTAATTTTACGCATTCGTTCGAGGTTTATTAGTCTTGTTATTACGGGAAGCAGCTGAAAAGTCGCTAATAGCCCTCGCCCTGGACGTAATTGGAAAAGAGGTTCATTAATGGATGGAAGCAAGCAGAGACATTTCGGGTTGAGAAAGGATATCCCGAAATCCGTCACCAATTTTTTTTTTTTTTAATGAACGGAAGTTTTGTCTAGGAAATATTCTTGCCCACAGAAGCTACAGATTCTCTTGCAATGGATTTCCACGGCATTGGCAGAATCAAAAGAAATACGATGGATTTAAAAAGCGTCTTAAAAAACAGGAGAAAATGCAGGCGAAATTGAAAATTTCAATAAAAAACGAGAAAATACAGATAATTTTAAATACAGATAAGATAAAGTTTAAGTTAAGTTAAGTTTGTTTAAATCTAAAAAAGATTGGTCTCTAAACATTTAAAAAATAAAAAGACCTAAAACAGTATTTGCGAAATTAGCGGAAACTTCCTCCATTTTTATCAATATCGATCAGTCCGATTTCGATTTGAGATACAGTTGCTCTTTCCACGTGAGATTTCCGAATTTCAGCTAATGAGAATGCACGAGACTGCTGTAATTGCATTAGAGAATATAATAAATTTTTCATGCAAGATTAGCAACCGTGAATCTACGGAAGTATCGCGGTGTTTTTAGTCACTCCCACATGATTTTACGGAATGGCTCTTTATTATTTCAGAAATTCTGAGCTTATTGAGAGTAGATTAGCAAATCATTGCTTAAAAAAAATTCTAATATCCGTATTTATTATATAATGGACGGATGAATAATGACTTTGCTTAAATAGGTTAGAAATGTTCTGCAAAATCCGTTTGCCGTATACTGCCCGTTTTTAAAGAAAATAAACTTGTTATATGAGAAAACAGGCACTTTGTAGTGATGCCGAAAGAGGAAAACATGCTGACATAGTTACGTATCATTTCAAAAGAGTTATCACTGATACTGGATTTTGTGTATAAAAGACGTATATAAGAGATGACATGTCAAGACCGAAAACATCAAATTTGATGTCTGGAAAAAAAAGATGAGTTACGTTTTAGTTTTAGGATAATAATTTAAACCTGAATTTTATTGCATTAAATTGTTGCACCACATTCTTCTTTTAAAGCATTCAATGATATATAAGAAATATTTTCAAATATGTTTATTCATAGAGAAATAGGCTAAAAAAAGGTTTTTCAGGTCGTACATTATTTGTTAAGGATTAGTTCATCTTTTCAACAATCTTTTAAAAAATAGTTAAGCAATAAATATGCTTGATGAAGCTTTGAATAGCATTTCACAAAAATTGTCAAATAGATCCAGTCATAAGATATTGGTGTAAATCGGCCGAGAAGGCTTCACAAGATATTGGAATTCAGCATTTCTAAAGCATGCCACTGCTCAAGGGCAGTTAGATAATTTTAAAGATGTTATATCAAGTTTCGACAAGTTTTTACTTTTACAAGTTAATATGAATGGACCAAACGTAAATTTAAAGTATATGTCAAGGAACTTTCGTGTGAAAATGGCTGAAATTTTTTACATCTAGATACTTTTTGGACTACACATAATCCACAGAGCGTTTTAGCATGGACACAAATTTACTGGGTGGAGAGTAGATGTTACTTTGAGAGCAATGTGTAGAATATTCATAGAAACTTCACCTAGACCTGTCGACGTCCAGAAAATTACTGGTTCTTCGGGATTTCCAATTAAATTTTTATTCTATTCGCTGGGTAGAAAATCTCTTTTCTTGCAAATGCACTATTAATTACATAGATTTCAGTGGGAAAAAAAGAACTCTACCTGCATCTGCCACGAGTGATATAAATGCCAGTTAAGATAAATTGATTCTGGCTAGAATGAATTTCTTAAATTGATAATATTCCTTTGCTATTTCTTTAAAAAATTGCTATTTCTTAAAAAATTCGTATATAAAAATCTTTTCATTTTTTTTATATATTTAATGAAAAATATTGTTAAAGGAAGCATCATCGGAGAAGCAAAAACATTGCAAAGTTTACTTTTGACAGTGCTTGATTATTCAAAACTACTAGTAGCAAGCTACTTTGATTACTAGTGGAACTATTGAAACTGAAAAAGAGTCTTTGAGCAAAGCACTTTATATTTATAAAAAATACTGAAAAAAAATGAGCCCATGTTCAGCATCTTGCTTAAATTTATATTTATCGAAGAACAATTCATTATTCGGTGAAACACAAATAGCTTATTTGCTTCAACATATTTGCTACAAAGCATCAATTAATCCAGCATGCTCAGAAAAAGGAAACATCCAATTTGAAATTTTCCTGAAAGATCTAAAAAGTAAATGCAAAGAGCAGCATCTTCATTTAATGAAAAAAAAAATCGGTTAGATGCCAACGTCCCAGCACAGAGGTAGCGAGCTTCCTCATGATCCGGGCATCCCCGGTTCGAGACACCGTCAGGGCATGATTGTTCGTCTGCGTTCTATCTATGAGGTGTGTGCGAATGTGTGCTCCAGTAAAAAGGGGCTGTGCAAGCGAATGAGATAAGTATACGTCATCTTCATATGAGCTAGAAGTCAGACTTTTACCCTCGGGTACTCAGGGGTCCATACCCTCAGAAGCTACTCCTTCCGTTGTAAAGAAGACACGCCATCACCATCATTCGTTTAGATGTTCCTGTTCTAATAATTAAGTCCAAAACACTTCCTGATTTTCGGTCAGTTTTAAAAATTATTCTTGCGTTGTAACACGGCAATGCGGTAGTGGAAAATAGATTTAGTATCAACAAGGATATGCTTTTTGAAAATCTTGAAGAAAATTCTTTAACTAGGTTAAGAACTATGTATGATTTCATAAACTTTTATGAAAATGTTTTAAATATTCTAATTAAAAAAAATTTCCAATATTCTAATGAGCCAGGCGAGGTATCATGAAATTTGGGAAAGCAGAAAAAAGTTCAGAGAAAAAAAAGAAGTCCGACAAACGCAAAGCAGCATTAAAGGTGAAATTGTATAAGGAGAAAAAAAATCACATTGTGATTGAAAAATTTGCAGAAATACTGCCCTAAAATATGAATTGACAAAAAGAAAGTAAATAAAAATAAGTAGTCTTGCTTTATTGTTTTTTTTTTCGATTAAAGAATCACTAAATGGTTTGTATCATGACAGCAAAAATTGTTTTTTTTTTTTAAATTTCATTCGAGTCCTTAATTTTGTGAGACTTACTTGCGAAGCGATTAATATTCCTCTTAACACAAGGATTTTTCTTGCTAAATTTTAGGAAATAAATAGATTTTTTTATAGGTAGTTATAGACATTCTTTTAATATACTATTGTTTTGAGTAATGCTAAATCGTAGTATACTTTGCTTTCTCCTCTCAACAAAAATATAGAGTATTGTTATTCCATTATAATTAGCAACTGAATGTTGTTCCCGCATTTTCTCTAAAAATGCATACACGTATTGGAAACTTCTGTTATTGCTAATGAATGCTCATGATAATAAATTGTTCTTAGCTAAAATTTTTATCGATACAGACAATTGCAGCTTTTCGATATTTAGTTTTATGTTTTTTTTTTTAATAATTTGTGGATAATATATTAAAATATCATTTAACTTTGGAGCAACATGGCCCCCTAAAGCTATAATACTGTTACGTTGTTTGAATTCCAATATTATAACTACCCAGCTAGCTTTGGCACCTTTATACATTTTTACTGCTTATTAGCGCCATTTTGTCAAGTTAGGTTTAGCTAAATGCGCCTTTTATTTTTTTCACATCCATACGAAGTCTCAGGAATCTTTGATTATATTTAATTCTTCATCTATAACTCCAAGGTGTGACTGAATTCATTTATAGTTCATTAATTATTTTTAAAAGTCAAAATACTGTAGGTTTGCCTTCTCAAAGAACTTTTTTCTTTGATACATGCAACCTCTATCGCTGTGATTCTCTCATATTAATGGGGGAAAAGAATTTCAAACCTTGTTTAGTGGTATGTTGAATATTGAGGGCCCAAGGAATGGATTATAGCAGAAGTTGCGAACTAGGTAGTGACTGTCAGTATGGCACTAATTCTTATTAATGCGGCTACCTGAAACGGTGACTATTGGCAAATCGTTGTCAAGGGGATAATCTAAGAAAACTCTTTATCCATAAAACGCTTTTCAGGATAGTAAGTTAAAGAAACGATGATATTAAATACTTAAATTGAAAAAAGAGAAGTTAGTAATTGCTCTGGCATTTGGTATACAGAAAAGATGAGAAGATAACGATAATTTAGGGATTAATAAAGCATACAGTGAGACTTTCACTGCAGTTACAATAAAGAGATTTCGTCGAGGTACGTTGCTTGATTTTGAATGTCTGTTGCAGAAAGCACCTAGGAACACTAAGGACGCTAGCAAGGAAAGATAGGCGAGTCTCTCGAACAACTATAAATTAGAACAAAGGAGCACTTGGTGTATAGCATATAGAGGGAATATATTGTTTTAACTGGGACAACATTTGCAGAAGTAATATTAGTACCCGTCGTTTAATGGAGCACGTGTTGGAGAATTATTAATAAGGTGAAAATAACATCTGGAAAGTTCAATTTGGAAAATAATGGACTTGGTCCACCCACAGAAATAGACACAGAGGTCCATGAGGTTGAGTAATTTCGCATAATTTTGCTACGTGTTTCGAAAAGGAATTTAAAGTCAGTTATCAACTTTGGTTTCAGCTTTGTGTATAAAGCAGCATTGAAAAATGTGCTTAGAGTTAGTAGTTCTGAGTTTGAAAGGAACGAAGAAGTTTGGTGAAAAGCATAAGTTGGATAACTAAAATAACGACTGGTTAGAGCATTTAATTGTTTATAATTTTCGAACGTAAAAATGAGATAAATTAAGTAGGGCCTGTGACTTGATTTTTCAGAGTACTCGGAGAAGGGGTAATACTGGTGGTGCGGTTTCGCATAACGCTTGAGGCCAAGGAGCAATCACGGCACACAGAATACAACTACGGGCATACTATTGTTCAGATATAAAATGCTTGTGGAGGGGAAAGGATCGACTTTTCCAAGGAAACCATTATAAAAAAAGGGGGGAAGAAACTGCTATATAGAGGGGATATAGCAGAAAATTGACTGCTGTTTTAACTGGAAAGTGAGTCAACACACATTAACAATGTTTATATGGCTTTGTTCTGGGTGTGGTTGGATTTAACTAATTGCCTAACAAATTCCAAAATGTAGACTTTTGAGTAAAGACGTAATTAATTACAGAAATGAAAGGATTTGTTTCGGAGATCTTTATAATTTACTTCTGAATTAGTGGCAGTATCTTGTGCTCTTCAGGAGAATTCACTTTACACTGAGCGGAATTTCATTATATACACTGATAGTATGAGTGCTTTAAAAACCCTGTCCAACTATGACAATAGAATGCATACTTTTGCCTTGGAAATATTAACTGTTCTACAAAATCATCAGAATAAAGGATTTAACATAATGTTTTGTTTTGTTCCTAGTAATGTGGGGATTTATGGTAATGAAGCGGCTGATTATGCAGCAAAATCTGGCTCTTCTCTTTCATCACATGAATTGGCATATGGTGATGCGAAAAATGCGCTAATTAAACACATTTATTGTACTTGGTAGTCAAATTGGGATCTCCAGATATCTAATAAATTACATTCGATCAAACCTTCCATTGGATTATGGCCTGCTCTTCCTCTGCGAGAGATCGATGTCAAATTGACACGCCTCCGTATAGGCCATATACATATCGCTCATAAGCACCTCATTTTTGGAGAAAATGCTCCTTTATGTCCCACTTGTCATAATAAATTTACCGTTAGCCACATTCTAATTGAATGTCCTTCTTTTAATTCCCATCATCAAAACTTTTTTAATTGCTCATCTGTAACTTTGCGTGACTAGGTGGATGAAATACCCCATCCAAATCTTTTTAATTCCTTAAAGACTATTTGTTTATTTCCTTATATTTGACAACTTGTCTCTTTTTAACAATTTTGTCCAGTTTCCTTTGTTTTAACTCACTTTTTGAAACCACTGTTTCAGCTTTTATCTTTGATTTTACATCTTAACCATATGAATGGAGCAGTTTAGCCAAATATGGCTCTTGCACCCCCCAAAGAACCATTATGATTGATACACCGTGATTTCGCCCAATATAAATATGAAAAAAGGCCACAGAGATGACGCATACAGATACTTCATTTTTTATTTCGATTTTTAAATTTAAATTTGTTGTTAGAGGAACTTGCCATGGACAAGATTCACCGAGGCATCAGCGAGTTTTAAGCCGAAAGAAGCGCCTCTTGTCTTGAAGTAGCGCCAAGAGTACGACTAAGCTACTCACTCATCATAGTCGCTTACACAGCCCCCTTTTTACAGAAGGCCACATTCATACATCTTACACATAGAACACAGAATAACCATGCCAACCGCAACGCCCAGATGTCGGGGAAGACGCGCCACCCCTATGCCAGGACGCCGGCATCTAAATCTTTTTTTATCCATGACACATTAAGAGTATAGAAACAATCATGCAAAATATTCACAATTATAAAAATCATAGGTGGTGAAACGAAGTTTTAATGCTCATTTTTTTATGCCAAAGCAAAACAAAGATTATACAAAAAAAAAGATAATAAGCGTAAAATTAATTGCGCTCTCGTGAACACCCCGGTGTGTAGTTTGTAGAAAGTCCTGCCTCTCGAAACAGACTTTCCAGAAAGTAGCAGGCTCTCTAGAAAATTTATTACTGTTTTAAAAGTGAGATTTTACCACACTTGGAATGATTTAAGATGAACATTAAATGATTAATGAAACTATACGTATCGCTCCTTAGCAATCTATCTCTTGTATCGAATATTGCTAAAATAAAAGCGCAAAAGATGGAGATTGAGGGTATTTCTTAAATTATTCTGAATTCTTAATTGCTATTCGGAATTCTTATTCTTGTTTCTTAAATTATTTTTTTAAAACCCAAAAGCAATTTTTACCTGCAAACTGTCTACACAACAATATGGCACAAGAATATGCCACACTTATAACGATTCTCATTCGCATTTTTCAAACCCTTGAATATAGAACTGAAGTAGATGCATACAAATAATTAAAACCACCTCCAAGCGCTAAAATTCAGACGATGAACAAAACTCGCGACATACAGCGAAATAAAAAGGCTTACTTGTGATAATAAATTAGCGATCTAAGGACTAATAATAATAACAATAAAAACAATTATTAAGCAGGAAAACAAACTAAAAATCAACAAAATTGATTAAAGCTCGAAGAAAATGGCAGGTATCCCTCTCCCTTGATTTAGCTCGCTAATTCAGTGAGATAGTGTCCCCCCCTAAAGTAAAGACAAGAAAGTAAAAACAAGTGACAAGGGAAATACTGAATATATAAATATACTAGGTTGCTTCCTTATTTGGAAGACTGAATAATACTCAAACTTTCTTGCTCGACTAAGCAAAAAACAACATGCAATTACAAGATTTGGAAAACCGGAAGAACCTCATCCCCAGCCTTTTAATGCTTCAAAAGCGATGAATGAAAGTCGCTTCAACGAGAGGAACAAAAATGAGGCGAGGTTTATGTATGACTCTCCGGGCGACAGGGGCGAGGAGTAAATGTAGCATCTAAACAAAGGAGAAATTTCAAAAAAGGATGTTTGTTCAAAAGGGTGAAAATTTTCAACATTTTCTTTCTTTGTACAATGCATTGCATTCAATTGTACGTTGCATTAGAAAAGATATTTCTTGCATACACTAAACCTTTTGTTTGTTTGTTTTTTTATCTTATAAAATTGAGCTTACTTCCAGAGTAAACACAATAAAATTTAATAAAATCTAAAATTGGAATAAAATTTTTTTAAGTTACATAAGTAAATTATGCATAATAAAATAGAGGGTATTTACCCCCCCCCTCCAGGGTAAAAATATGAAGTTTAGAATGTCAATTTTCAATAAAGATATTAATTCTGTCATGGCAAATTGACGTCTCCCGAAATCTGCACCCATTGATGCATTGTTTTAGGATTTCAAATCCATCCTCTAGATTTATATGAATTCTATTATACATAGCTGAACAGTATCTTGAGATCGCGAAACATTTAATTTATGAGATGGCGCGTAGCTAAGTCCAAGTGTAAGACTAGTCGATTCTTCTTTTTAAGTGCCAGAGAATCTGCTCTGTAAAACTGCCCTCTATAAGGAGACTTTTACTACACAGTGAAACATTACCAATTCGTAGCAAATGAATCAAAATGAACTGCTTCCGGATTATTTTCCCCCCTCCTCAAAGCGATTCGAATAATCTTTCTACTCCGTTTAGAAAGTATATAGATTCTTGAAACTTTACGAAAAGATACGAAACTTCTTTATTACTTATTCACCTAAAATGGACGCTGGACAAAGAATTATTTTTAAATAAATGAGAAAAATTACTTTTAGACAGAGATATTAGCGAAAGAGGAAATCGTGAATATTTTCGGCTACTCGAATATCCAACACAGGAGAATTATTGAACTGTCAGCTTCTCTTCTTAAACACTGAGCAACTTCCGATTCATGTAACATCTATAAGCTAAATTGTAAAAGTTCGTCTTTTTTTCCCAGACAAATCATCCCAATTAAACAGAGAACTGGAATCCCCTTTCCATTCCTGATCTTTTTTATTTCAGCGTTAAAGCCGTTTTATGGGCGCTCGAATATAAAAACGACATTATGCAAACGATAAGTGTATTAGAAAGTATACGCACGCGCGCGCACATACAAACAAAAGATTTTGAATGCTACAACAAAAGAAAGATAAAAGGAACAGAGCGAAAAGTTTACGAATTCCTTAGAAATGAATGTCATGCATAAAAAAATTGGAGAGTAATAATCGCCAAAATGATTAGAAGCTTTATTTTGCGATTTACTAGGTACATTTGAATCGCGTTCTTTCTTTCTTCCATCTTTTCTCATCCGGGTTGGGGGAGAGGAAAGAAATTGGCTGAAAACGCTTATGGATCATAAAAGAAAACGATTTAATACACTAAAAGATTCTTTTTCACTTTATCTGCGATAAAACCGACTCTTTTAAATGATCAAAAAAAAATGGTCCTAGAGTTGTTTTTTCTAAAGAAAAAAAGAGAAAAAAAGAATTGAAAAGGAATACTTATAGTTTGATTTTGAATATTTCAATAAAAGTTCACTCCAAAATTATATTTTAAAAAATTCAAACGACGATATGAATAAACTAGCACTTACCGAAGGGTTTATCATTATTATTTCATGTGGGGAAGGGACAGACATGCAAAACAAAAACGCGAAAAAAACCAGCATTTTTAAACCGTTTAAAGTTTATAGCATTAACAGTAATTAAAGTACACAGTTCACCAAAACCGATCGGAATTTTTCTTTAATATTCACTGAAATGTTATTTTATTCTATAAAAAATGATATTTTGCCCAGCTAATATTTTTATTTTATTTTGCAAAAGTATTTTCCATACAAATTAAACTTCATTTTTTAGAAGATCAACAATAATAATTCAACCAAAAAATGAAGGGACAGGAGTGAGAATGTTAAAAATAATCATCTTTACTTATAATAAAGCACAATGTGTGTGTGTGTCTGTTGGCGCTGTACAGGCCAGACCGTTCGACCTACAGCTACCAAATTTGGTATATGTATACCTTGGGTGCCGAGAATGTGCACCTCGGAGCCCTTTTTTGAATTTTTAAATAAAATTTTAATTAATTAAAAAATAAGCCAAATGTTGACGTTTTTTCGCTATAACTTCTGAAAATATTACAGAAGAAAATTGATTTTTGCACCACGTTAAAGCTCAAAAAATTAGCTTTTCAATGATACTAATGTTTTCCCTACGAATTAAAACTCTATTTTTAATGAATTTTTTTTGCAAAAACAATTTATCAACAATTTATTTTGCAAAAAAAAAAAAAAAAAAAAAAAAAAAAACCTTCTCGAGGATCTAAAAAAAAATCAGCTTTTAATAAAATGTTTCCATCTCATTTTCAGAAGTTCTGATTTAAAAAAAAAAGTTAATTACTACCAAAAATAAAAGAGATAAATACAATTTTCATCACGTGATTATATGAAATGAAACAAATAGGAAATGTGATATTTTTTAGACAATGAATGCAAGAGAAAATTTTTCTTGATCGTTTGCAATATCAAAATTAACAATTCCATTAAAGAACTAAAGTAAATAAAAATACAATGTAAAAATATATTACAAAAGTGCGACAGTTAAAACTGAAAAAGAATTTTTAGAAAAGCACCAAACGATAATCTTCTGAGAGCGAGATTAATTATTTAAAAGCAAGAAATCTTAAACGAACTTTGAAAATGACGTCATTTCAAAGAAATGACGAACAAAAAGCAATTGATAATCAGTAGAAGTAAAACTTATTATTATTTTATTTTTTTTTAAATTTTAAAACAATAAAACATGTTTTGAATTGTTACTTTTACTTATGTGAAGAAGATATATAGTGCAAATCAAAGAATTCGCCTTCGTGATTGTAATTTATCTCCGCATTTTAATGAATCATGTGAAATAAAAACGCATCTGCTTTCAACGTAAGTAAGCATAAGTAATATTAAAGCTATACTGGTAAAAGCAGGTCAGCTATGCGAAAACGTGTGTTGTGATCTTCTTTCAAACAAGCATACGTAATATTAACAATGCAAAATTTGTAAAAGCAGATAAAATTATTTTTTACCCGCATATTTCGGAGACATCAAAACTTTCTAACTAAAAAAATATCATAAAATTTCTTTATAAAGGACTGGCTCAGCGGAGCGTCATCTCACCAATTTTGTTCGCAATATTCATGAATGATTTTTGCGAGACCTTGGATTCAAACTTTGATTTTCGATTTTTGCTGACGACATTTTCGTATACTGCTCTCATGACTCGAAAAATTATATTAAAACGAAGTTACAAAATGCAATGGAAAACATATATACATGGAGCCATTAATGGAAACTATCCATTAGTGCAGAAAAAAGTGCTATAATAGATTTATCTAAAAAAAATAATCCCCCTACCCTGTATAAAATATGCTGGTATTCCCTTAACATGGAGTGAAACTATTAAATATTTAGGAATCCAGTTTTCAAGAACTAAACAAAATAACAGAATATTACAAAATTTAAGAACCAAGGCTCTCAAAATACTAGGTTCCAAAAGAAATGGTGCAAGAACGAAACACTTAATTACAATCGCTAACAACAGTATACTTAGCATATTCTTGTATAGTTGCCCCATAATTAATAAATTTTCCGAAACACAATTCAGATTTTGTAACACTATACAAACAATGGCACTCAGAGTAGCTCTCGGAGTACCAATTTGGACCCCCCAACATCATATTATTAAAATTAGCTGGCCAAGAAATACTTTCAGACAAGATCAAACGTCTAGCAATACAATTTTTTATAAAACAAATGTCCAACCAGTCCTTTTCACCTTTGGTTGATAATCACAATGAGATGGATCGTTTTTTGAGCGACAAAGATAAAGAAATCATTAATAACATTTTCCAACAACTTGATTGCGTACCGGATCATATAATTACTATGCCACTCCATCTACAATATAACCAAATTTATGCAATAATTTTTTTAATGATTTCAGGTTCCAGAACAAAGGTTTACCAATCCCGATTATTACTGCAGATTTCAATGAGTGTTTACAGAATCATTTTGAAAATCATTTCATTATAGCTACAGATGGCTCGAAATCTGAAAATTCCACCTCAATTGCAGGAGTCTCTAGCATCCAAAAATTTCTTTACAGAATTCATGCATTAAATTCAATATTCACTGCCGAAGCCTTGGCAATCTGCCAAGCGGTGGACGACCTTACAATCCCAGAAAAGCACCTTATTATTTCGGATAGCTATTCAGTTCTGTTAGCACTTAAAAATGTCACTTTTCACTCCCCTAAGGTCATCCAAAGACTCGCCTCAAAAATTTATATCAGGAAAAAACTAAATCAAGAAATAGTTCTTTTGTGGGTTCCTGGACATTCCGGAATTTCTTTTAACGAAGAGGCTGATCATCTGACGAAGAAGGTCTCGGCATTTACACCTTTTCTAGAATGGATTTCTCCTGAAGACATTTTTTCTACAATGGAAAAAATCTCCAGACAAAGTGCAAACGAAAACTACCTAAAAAGTAAATATCAACCAATATTGGGGGAATTTCCCGACATTATATCCATCTCAAACAAAGTTGGACTTGCATTTGTTGTTTACCAAGACTATGTCGAAAGAGAAATTCACCAATACAGAATAAGAGACGAATGAAGTGTTTTCCAGGCTGAATTGCTCTGCATAGCCCAAACGGTTTCTTGGATTTGTGAAAATAGAAATATTTCATCAAAATTCTTAATTTGCAGCGATTCCCTTTCATCTTTGTATGCCTTAAACAACATTGATTCCCTAAATCAAATAGTTGTTAAAACACAAACGAATCTAAGTTTGCTTCGAAGCAGATGTGTGCAAGTTTCCTTTTGTTTTGTCAGAGGTCATACAGGAATTTATGATAATCAACGCGCCGATTGGCTCGCCAAAGAAGCGGCAAAACTGGTTAACGTCATTCCCATGAACATTCCAAAATCTTATTTAAAGAAAGTCTTTAAAGATAAGGTTATATCTGAATGGAATAATCTGTACCAAGCATCTACTAATGCGCAGCTCACGAAGGAATTTTTTCCATCCATACAGAGTCGTTTAAATGCTCACTACTTTGTATCAAATTATAAGCTTACTCAGTTTCTGACTGGGCATGGAAACTTTAAAGCCTATTTAAAACGATTCAATTTGTCACAGAATAATAGGTGTTTGTGCTACAATGGTGCAGTCCAGGATGTAAAGCACTTGATATTTGAGTGCACTAAATTTATTCACGAAAGATGTAAACTCAGGAATTGTCTTCTAAAGAACAATATAACATGGCCTCCTCATTTATCTGCATTTGTGCAGGATAAATCATCTTACATTTCATTTTGTACATATATTAATAGTATTTTCCCCCGTGTTATTTAAACTTCATTTCAGTGTGTTTGTCTAGAAATATTTGAATATATTCATTGTACTGGGGTTTTGAATGTTCTATTTTATTTTATCATACTTCTTCAACTGTATTATAACATATAATATGTGTTTCTGTTAGTTTGTGAGCAGTTTTGTGCATTTAACTTGTGTATTTGCTTTCCCCCTCTCTTTTATGTTTGCATTCGTGCCTGTCTTTTTTTTTTTTCCAAATTCATCCTACTGTTAATTGTGAAATGACTTACAACTGTAAGCCTTGTGTTATACTAGTTGGCACACAAGGAGTTATACTTCGAGAACCAATAAAAAAAAATATGGCTTAACATCTACGAGGCATCTTCTATAATCGGAGTCCAACATCTAATCTGTTAACTTTTTGTGATAGACATACATCTCTTAATAAATGGTCTAAGTGAAATATATAATTAGTAGATTGACGGAAAAAATGCTGATGAATTACGACTTTTAAATTTTTACATCATCATCTGCTCTGTGAATCATATTTAACAAAATATACTAGAGACAACAAGTCCTTAAAATAAAAAAAAAGTGGCAATCCAACTAACAAAATCAATCATCAGAGCTGATCGATCAATGAAAATTTCAATATAACTATTCGGTAACAACTGGCGATTTTAGATCACTTTATCAAGATCTCAAAGAAGCCCATCAGGGTTTCTATAGATTAATTGGCCCATATTATGAAAAATTATGATTGTTCTAAACTTGCAATATTCAGAACTGAATAAAATCAGCCAGATTTGAAGAAGATAGAAACGTTTATTTATTTATTTAGAAGTTGAAATATTAAGATCATTTTAAAAATATGAATCTATAAGACCAAAGGAATTTAAACCATAATTTTTTGAAATATATTTATAAACCTAAAAAAATATTATTGAGAGCATTTAATGCATCTAAAAATAAAATTAAAAACTGAAGGTTTCAATTAACCTGTGAAATTTTTGCTGAATAATTCCTTGAGATCTTATAAATTATAAAAAAAAAAAAAATCATAATGTTTCAATTTCTATATTGAACATAAAATATCAATGTCGGAATATTCTGCTTTCAGTTCTTAGTTTTATTTGAAGTTTCATCATTTTCAATTTAATTTAAAAGTGAATTTTACATGCACTGATAGAAAATCAGAGAGAGATGCGGACTTCGAAGATAGGACTGCTTAAGGCCTACACAATAGTATAAGTGAATTATATGACTATCGAAATTTGAAGCTTAAAAATATTTTGCTGAAAAACTTATTATGAGACCAAGTTATATAAAAAATGCTTTAACCCTTTACTCGGCATTAATATTGGCGAACCGACAGGTCGCCAAAGGCGGCTAGTATTTAATATAATGAAATCTCTCAGAGCGGTCACACCACTGCTTCCAAAAAATGTGGCCTTTTTGAAGGGTTTGCGTTACAGTTGAAGATAACTGTTATAACACATAATATAAACAAGTCTAGCACATTTAAACTGAAGTTTGTGAAGCATTTTATTGTAAAACATATAATTTGATTCTGTTTTTAATTTTTACATTTCTCAAAAACAGTCAGTTTTTTCAAGTTTTTTTAGTTTAAAAAGTAAATCCCTAATCAAATCATTTTTTGCTGCAATAGAATTTCCAATGACTTCATCTATTTTCCACAAATTGCTAGAAGTAAAACACTGAGATTCCAGATTTGTGTTTGAGGTACATAAATCTGGAAAATAATTTCCTGTGTTTTCCCTATTTTTTCCCCTTGTACGTTCCAGTTATTCCAGATGCAAGGAAATATGCGAATAGCACTCATGTGCTGGTAGTAATGCAATGTGATTTAAAGAAATGGAAAAAGCAAGATAAGGAATCAACAACTTAGCATTATTCGGAATAACAGTATATTAAAAAAGGGTTTCTATTTACATACAAAATAAATCTCTTTATTTATTACCTAGAATTTAACAACACGAAATTTATATTTGCTCGGGGGGGGGGGTAACATATTATCTTTCATATTCTTTAACTATAAATCACACAAAATTAAGTACTCAGGTGAAATAAAATACAAACGTAGGATACAAATCGTTTAATGATCAACCTTAACAAAAAAAAGTTACAAACCACGATTTTTTTTTTATTTGTTCATTTTTCCCAATTCATGTATTTGGGCAGATTTTTCGGCGATCAGTTTCATGAAGTTAATCCTTAACAACTAAGGTATGACATTTCCATAGAGCTTAAAGTATATTTAAAAGCTATTTCGCTTTCAGTTAACTTATGTGAAGATACTTCCGCTGTATCACTGAATGCTTTCAAGAACAAAGTGACGAAACAAATTTCAATGCCCATAAAAATTCAGTTTTAAATTATTGTTCTTCAACAAAACAGTCTGAAATCAGTTTATTTTCGGACGTGAAATTTGACGCTCTCAGATTTGACACGCCCTCTTTCCCTGATTTCTTTTAAATATTAAATACAATATCAATGACAATTCTTTTGAATGGGCAGGTATTCTTACAAGTTTTCCTCTTTTGGCATGACCTGTTATCTCATATCACTTAAGTATATCATCTTCTGACAAAGCGAGTAGTAGAACGCAAAAAAATGGATTTTTATAATTTAATGTCAATTTTGAGCAGTTCATCGTTTCAAAAAATAATCTCAAATTCACTTTGAAAAAGTTGACTATTGCTCAATTAATAAGCAAACCATTCTACAAACGCAAATACTACAATACACTAAACATCGCCGCGATTCTTCTGCAGATTGAATGTTTCCACCAGAGAAATGTACAGATGTCCTATTCTTTCACGCAATTACAAAGTCTCGCTCACGTTCATTACCAGCATCTCAGGGAAGGAAGAACAACTGTCTCGCAAATGGAAACTGGTCTGATCTATAGGAAAGGATAATAGTAGAAAAGGGGGTGAATTTCCGCATTACACAATCGCGGATGGTACTGTTTAGTTTTTAGAATCTATAACTACGATCTTTTATTCTTGTAATCTTTAGATGACGGCATGTTTTCGATGAAAAAAAAAAGTAGCTAAGAAACTTAATTTCCTGTAGTTTCAAACATATTCAACACCCGGGATGATATTTACTTTAGTATCAACGTCCGTACGTCCTTAGACAATCAGTTTCAGGGACAGTACGGTGGTGAAACACACACGTGAATACACAAACAAAAAATCAGCGGAATTAATCCAAAACTTGAGACGGATCTGCAATTTTCGAATTAAAACTGTTTGCTAAATCTCAATTCTTTGCGGTTTCTAATTGACCTGTTCACATGAACAAGGAGTACAAATTTTCCATCGAAAATTTCGTTCTTCGTCCACTTTACACAAGTATACAATTCTAGTTCGAAGACCATACGGCAAGTTTCATTTATCCAGCTCGTTCTACTTTCGAACTATAATCATCAAAGACAGACCGAATATGCATATTTCAAAACTGTGTTTTTCCGTAGGCACAAAAATCTTCAGATCGAATTTCTTTTAGGAATCATAATACTTTTTTTATTTCTGTACTTATTATACAACGATGGGAAATTATTTTAAAAGACACGTTGCATCTTAAAACGATCAGTGCAGTGAATTTGCAAACAAACAATTAAGGTCATGTGGGAAGGTGAACTCATATTTACTAATTTTCCTTTTAATGGCTCATTAAAAAGAAAAGATAAAATAACTTTTCAATCTAAACGTCTGAATGTATAAATAAATTGAAAAAGGTGTTTAGATATCTTACAGTAAAAAACTAATTATCATATGGTCAAGGTTTATTTCACTAATGATATATTTTTATATGATTTAGTGATTATTATTATTAATAATTTGAATATTTCATTTAAAAAAGGTATTTAATGAGGCATTTGAATTTCGATATTCATTTAAACTAGATTTCTGCCTATATTAAAATTCAGAACAATTGATATTTTTACCCAATGTGGATTATGGCCTCTTCACAATATGCCACTTTTCAAGCACAATAATTTAGAAAATGCATATCGTGCCTAAGACGGACGCCACATCCTTTTTTTTCTTTCCTTTAGTCTCCATCAATGACTTAGAATAATTAAGCATCACCCATTACAGGGCATTTTTATCATGTCAGAAAACGAGGGGGTTTCTGACGGATGTTTTGGGGATGAGTTTTTGGCGTCAACAAAAATCCTTAGGCGAAAAATAAAAATTTTATTATTTGCACGAGCATCTAAAAAAAAATCAACTTTTAATAACAGTTGCCACTGCATTTACAAAAGCTCTGATTAAGAAAAATAAGTTAATGACTACAGAAAATAAAACCTAGAAGAATGTCATTTTTATTGTATGATTATATCAATACATGAACGTGATTATATGAAATGAAATAAATAGGAAATGATATTTTCAAAACAATAACTACGAGACAAAGTTTTTTTGGGTCGTTTGCAATGCCAAAGTGACTCATTCAATGAAACAATTCAAATGAATAAAAATATAATTTAGCTTGCACGAAAACGTGGTGCTTGGCCGTTCAAGAAATGATGTTCTGACATGATACATTAAAATATGCATAGAAGAAATTTTTTTTTGTCTTCTCTTGTCAGATTGCCTTTAAGAAGAGACATAAATGCACTCTTTATTATGATTCCATGGTGCCCCTTAAATCCCCTCTTCGTTGCGCAAACGTTTCAACAATACCATTTCGTTTTCATCAACCTCAAGGACAAAGGTAGATTAGAAAAAAAGACATACATTCTCAAAAATTTCATATATAGGAGATAAAGAAAATTATGATAAACCTAAAAACATTTTCCTTGTCTAATATAGTGTAGAATACAGTGTTAGCATTCAAAATAGCTTGTAGTTTCTTCAATATGTATAAATACCAGTTCTCTGTCCTTGTTGAGGGAATCTTGTACCTTTCTTTTTTAAAAAAAAGTTGCAATGTTAGATAACAATCAATAGTAGTGGATAGCTATCAAGGGATTTCCACTCCAATGCGTCACAAAGGTTCAATAATAATGAAGTCTAATGACTATGATAGTCTAGGAGAGATATTGCAAGTCATACTAGTGTTCAGAAAGCCAGTCATTAATGTGTCTTTGCAGAATAGTGATGAGGGACTAGAATACCATGTTGTAACTGCTCATCAAAGAACGTCTGTCATATCTCACTCTAGGTAGCAAACAGTATGAATTATAGACTTGGAAAGCCAGATGTAAGTTCAGCCAGCAGTACGAAAAGGTATGAAAGAAGATTCATTTGACCGAATGACTGTTTTATATTACTTCACAAGCCAAAATGTATGACTTAAACACCACTTTTTTTTATTACGGGCATTGATTAATGGTTCTAGAAATGTAGCTTCACCAGAAATCCCCAGCTTATGGAACTGCTTTCTGATTCACAAAGTTTCGGAGCACGACATTCGTTTTAGAGTTAACTTCTACAGCAGTGGCCTTATTTTTCACCACAATGATCACCGTACTTTATTGGCACTGTGATTTGGAGAATGATGTTTTCCGCTTTTCAAGCATGTGGAATAAACCTTGGATACAATACCTCTTGAAACGCTAACTACTTCGGCTAACTGGCTTGCTTAACAGAAGCATCCACCAGACAAGCTCTAAAAATGTGTGCAGAATCTGTCCAAGCAATTATATTATATACGTATATATCAGCAAGTCAATGTTTGTCGAACAACTCATATATTGAAATTTGGCATATGACGTGTACACACGCACGCATGCACACACACACATATTTAAATGATAAGGAAAAAAATATTTTTTCGAGGCAAAACATGAAAAAAAAATATTCTTCTTTATTAAAGGCACGCATTTATGCTAAATGCGGTACTAAACAGATTTTAGAAGTAATACACTACTGAAGTTACGGATCGGAGAAATTTTAATGAAATTACTCTCTAAAAGAGAATAACTTCATAAAGGAGAGAAGCTTTTAGAAACTTTGTTTAAAACAAAACTGCAAAATGATTTTATTTCAATCACAACTCATACCGAAATTTTCAGCAAATATAATATTTTATTTACAGAAAAATCAGACGTGTGTTTATATGTGTTTCATATTTCAAAAATTAAGGCAAAATATGTGCATTCAGTATTAAATTCTTTTTTGCAACATATACATATGTAGTTAGTTGAAATGATTTTGTAACATTGTGATTTAAATTATTGAGATAACTAGTAGTTATTGCAGTAAAATAGCTCATTAATCATATGAAATGATCCTCACTTCACAAATAAAAAAGCCAATAATCTGTTTAGACTGCAGGAATGCAGAAGAGTATTTCATTTCTTTAAAGACACAAGAGCAAAAGGTTAGTGACAGAACTGAGCTCATCAGTGCTGGGGAGAAGTGTTAGGAGGGTTTCGCTGAAGGAAGTTGAAGTCCTTTTATTTTATTGTTTTGATCCATTTATTTCCGCTTTTTACTATTGAAACTTCCCTTTCCAAATATCGAGAGCAATTATATTGCAACAATTACTTGCTACATTTAAAAAGCCATATAAAAAACACTAAGTTCTGAAAGGAATTCAAAAGGAATTTGCAATTTACTGCCGTAACACCAATCCTTAAAATGTAAAGGCTGTTGGGATGAACAGCAATAATTTAATTTTTGATAATACAAGATCTTCAACTTCCCTCCCCAGCAGACCCTCTTAAGACTTAGAGCATGCAAATCTAAAAGAGTTTCTATTTAGATACTCTTAAAAGTTACAGAGAGGAATGTGCATTTCAATCATATTTGTGTATGTAAAAGCATACAATCTACAAAATGAATGTATATATTTTCCCCTTTGATAAATATTTACTGAATAAATTTTGAGAAGTTCACTTCTTCATAATAGATGCTTTCTAATATTTGTAATTAAAATCTGTGCACTTTCAAAAGTGCATTAAATCAGTGCATTAATAAAATTTTCTATACATTAAAAAATTGTTTTATTAATAGCAAAATAATAATAATAATAATCTACTTTCAGCAATTCCTAATATTTTCAACTGTACAAAAAAAGAAAGAAAGAAAAAACCTTTTCATCAAAACTATTTAAAAAATGGAAAAAAAATCTGTTTGCATAAGTATAAAATATGGTTTTCGCTTTTGAATTTGATATAATAATTTCTACAAAAAAGAGCTGAGCTTTACATTAGAATATAACTTAAATTTGAAGTCATGAAGGCATTGCATATCACATATATAATGCCTTTCAGTACCTTTAATAGAAAAATTTACTTAGCTATAAAAACATTTCATTAACCATTTATAAAATCTAGGCAATAATGCTACAAATTATGCCTGGTTTTCAAGATATTTTTATTAAAAATTAAAAGTTTCAATTTTTTTTAACATTTTATATTTATTACTTCAATGAAATTATAAAAAAAGATATCATTTTACTTCTTTGAATTATGACATGAAGAAAATAATTATAAATAAAAATGATTGATTTTAAAAATGAAGAAGCTTTGATTTCAGAGCCCCCTAATCAAACGTTACTGCCAAATAAATAATGTAAGAAAACGCCTTAGTACTAAGAAAACCGCACCAACAGATTTAGTCATCACTGACCAAGAGCAAGAATTATCAGCTAATCGGACAGAAAGAAAATTTATAAACATTACTTTCTTAAGTATTCATCTCTTCTTACCAACGCATGTAAATTGAAATACATAAATAGAATTTTACCTCTAATTTAAATGAAACTTACCTCATTCAGCTGAGCTACAATCTTGTTGAAGGCATTGATCCAACGGCGTTTCGCTCGGGACATGGTGGGATCATCCTCATCAAGAGGCAATTGAGGAACTTCTGGCTGAGCAGACATCATGCTTAGATCTAGCAATGGTACATCAATGGGACCCTTGGCAGAAAGTACACTCGCCCTTCGATCTCTAGTTCTATCAGCCTCACTAGGCTCTGCAGTCAGAGTCAGAGATGTTTCATACTCTGATGGCTCTTTAGTAGGCGGAGGAGGAGGTTTAAAAACTGGCTCAGTTTCCAGTTCATCTTGACTAATCGGGGGTTCGTTCACCTGTATTTCTGGATATTCTGGCTTAGGCATTTCTTTTTCATATTCTTCTTCTGGTAACCATTCACTTCGCTCATTGTCGTCTTGCCATTCACTAATCAAAGCATCCATTTGGTGATTGGTCATCTCCTCATCATCAGCCCAATCTTCCTGAACAATTGTTTCTTCACTCCAGCCATTTTTAGCTTCTGCATTCTTCCATCGCTCAGCATTTCGAACTGGCTCTATAGTACCATTGCTTTCCCACCTTTCGTCTTTTTTGTTTGGTTCCACTGACGAGCTCCACCTCTCGCCATTTTTCGCCTTGAGAGACTGATTATTCCACCGATCATTGTTCTTCGCTTCTGTAGAATGGTCAGCCCACTTATCTGCAACCTTTATGGGAGGAACAACTGAACTTCGTCTCTCAACTGCTTTGGCAGGTTCTAACCCTTTATTGTTCCATCGATCCTTAGCTATCGCAGATGCATCTGTTGGCTGGTCCTTCCACCTATCGTAGTCTGCTGCTGGCTCCGTTGGATGGTTATTCCACCGATCAACATCTTTCACGGGTTCAGGATGGTTATCCCACCGATCAACGTCTTTCACGGGTTCAGGATGGCTATTCCACCGATCAGGATCTTTCGCAGTTTTGACTGGATGCGCATTCCACTGATCGACATCTTTCGTTGGCTTTGGTGGATGACCATTCCACTGATCATTGTCCTTTACCGGTTCCACAGGATGGGTGCCCCATCGATCAACAGGTTTCCCTGAGTCGGGAGGAACTCTTTCTGTCACCGGAGGCATCTCATCTACCCAGCCTTTTTTGCCATGTTTTGGTGGCACTTTAATTACGGGTGTTGTTTCTTCGTTCCAATCATGCGAAGGACTTTCTTTCCTCCAATCAACCACAGGACTTTCTTTACTCCATTCTGATTCAAGACTCCTCTTTTTCCAATCACTGCTAGTGCTATCATTGCGCCACTCTTCAGGCTCTGGTACATGTCTGCCACTTCTACCTCCAACAGTACCATTTACTTTACTCCAATCAGTTCGACTCTCCTCTTGAACATACTTTCCAGGTATTTTCCCCGTTGTTGTAGTCGGCGGTTCGGGTTCTCCCTCCCACTGAGGCACATAATAACTATCCTGTTCAGAATAACTAGTCGTGTATCGACTGCCTTTCTCCCAGTCAGTAGAAAGAGAATCATCTCTAAAACTAGGATAACTTTCAAAACTACTTTGTGGATATGTTTCTGTACTGTCTCTGTAGCCATAATCATCTGGGTTGTAGTGTTCGACAAATCGATCGTGAATTGATTCGTCAAAGCCAGTTTGACGTTCGAGACTGCGTCGTCTATCTGATCTTTGAAACCGTTCTAAATTCTTTTTATCAGTTTCATTATCGATGGTGTCCTCATCCCAATGGCAATGCCGAGAGCTCTGGTCTGTTTCGAAGGAGTAACGCATATCACTCTCGTAGTCTAAGCTAAGACTATTGTCATAGCCTGATGTGGATCTAGTTGAGCGAGATCTAGAATATTAAGAAAAGAAAATAAGGCAAATAATTAAAATCTACACCGAATTTTTCTATTTAATAGTAAAAGCATTGTTTATGAATTCAAATTTATAAATAATACCTTACATAATATCAAAAAAAAGTTGAAATAATTTTTTGATTTTAAGGTTTCTTAAAATCAAAGGAAATTTTGGGCAACTCACAGAAAAATGGACATAATAGGAATCACAGCAAAAGTAATTTAAAA
>JAOUZG010032936.1:8276541-8318429 GCA_026289955.1 Argiope argentata
TATATATATATATATATATATATACAGTCAAACATCGATAATTCGGAATCGCCGGGACCACGGCAATTCCGAATTATAGAAATTGCGAAATCTGGGTATATTTAAATAAAAAAATAATTAACGTACATCGTTAGTATGACGATATAAAACAATACACAACTTTATAATTTCAAAGATTAAACAATAGTTGAAAATGCTAATTAAAAGAATGGTAAAGCAATGATAACATTATTACTTACTCAAAGAAAACATCTTTATTACTTCATCATATCTAATAATGTTAGTTGTTTATATTTAGGTTTGTGCGAAATTAGTTTTTCACGGATTTTATATACAGTCATAATTTCATGTTCAGTTATGAAATCCCGTTGTTCAAGACCTGTTATCGCTTTATCTAGGATGCCAATTAAATCCTCTGCAGTAATTTTTTCTTCTTCATGTTGTTCAGTGTCACTCATTTCTTCATTTTCATCACTACACTTTCCTGCATTTAAAGCATTATTTAAGATTTCTGCATCGCTAGACTAGACTAGCTGAAGATAAGTACGGGGCGCGGGGAAACAAACAGCCAGAAAAACTAACGGTCTACGCCGATACTATGAAAATATCCCTTAGAAGGAGAGCGAACGAAAAAGGTTCGAACAGAACGATCCGAATCAAGCAATAAGTTACTACTTACGGTATTTCAACCGGTTTTACAGAGGAAAAAAGTAACAAGCAATATGATTGGTTCGTTAAAATAAAATTTTCCGAAAAATATTTTGATTTTATAGGGGCGCCAACTATTATTACTCAACAAAAGCAGAAACGAATAAAACATTAACATTTCAGAAAAAGTCCGAATAATAGAAGATTCCGAATAATAGAAGTCCGAATTATCGATGTTTGACTGTGTATATATATATATATAAAGTTAACTTCGAATTATTTCATTGTAGGAGGCATATTATGTACAAGAGGCGATGATAAAATGGACGTCCGTTTATATTGTGATATAAAAGCAAAAAAGATTAAAATTTTACCATTGTGTAGCTATACTTTGAAATTTTGATAGGGATTTATTTGACATGTGTATATTTACGAAAAGAAATTTCAGATATTTTTAAAAAATGTTGTAAGCATGAGCTTTTTTCATCCCTTCATTTATAGAATTTTTTTTAAAAAAAGAGGTAATGTGAGTAGTTTAAAAAGTATGTTTAAAATTATTTAAATAAACAGTTTGAATTAGATCACGAAATAAGAGAACATCTTAGAATGAATTTAATACAAGCGAAATTAAGATACAAATTTGGAAATAATTAAAATTTAAATAAGATGCGTGTGCATGCATGTAAAGCCTTGAAGCTGGAACAGTCCTTGAAATAACATGGGAAAAAAATTTAAAAACATTATTTTAATAATGCAGCAATCCCTCCAAGAGACACATTTTTTCTTCCTTGTATATGTAGTATAGAGAAAGTATAGTAGTCATTAGAAAATTTGAACTCAATGTTTTCATGAATCTACACATTTTAGGTCTACATGAAAAAATGAATTCGAAAAGCATATTTTTGGAAAATGTCCATCTGTCAGCAACAAACAATTTAAAATCCACAGAGCTGTTTTCTGTGTAGCAAATAAAATGGCCAACTATTTAGTTGCAGATGCCAATCAGGAATCAATATCACTCGTCTTTCTTCCCATGTAGAGGTGGCATTTCTAGTAACCCTTTTGTTGTATTTTTATTAATTTCAAAAATATGAGGGAAGATGTAATGGGGTAAAATAATCAATGTTCAACGGCATTCCAACTTATTGCTGAGTCCTGTCACTTTACCATAGTACATTTCTGCATTTTTAGTCCCCCTTAAAAAATTGCCAAAGTGTTGATGACAAGGAAATTCAAGACATAATAGATAATAGAATCTATTAGAAATTTGACAGTTTTTTGCAGTGACATACACTCTTTTTCTGATGAAATACAATTTCCAAGATCAGAATATCAATATAAATTTTATGTAGATGTCATCTTACATATGAATTATAATATACAATATTCTTTAGATGTACTTGTGTGTTCTTTTAAGCTGAGTACATTTATAGGCCAGGAGGAATGGGAAAAATACAGAAAATAAGGAGTTATTTTCTATTCTGTGCCACTGATGATCACTATACCAAAATGTTTCTAAATTTAAAATTTAAGAAATGGTAGATGTATTAATCTTTCTATTTCTTTCTAAAACTTGAGGCTGGATTTTCAAAACACAACATGAAGTTTAGAGATTCAAATTATAAAGTACTTTTACTGCTCCTTCAAGACAACATTTCTCCAAAATTCTCATACAGCAAAATGAAAAAAATAAAATGTATAGCAGTAAAAATAAAGATATTTTTACAATAGATTTTAAAAAATAGCAATCAAATATCAATGTTGCATTAATTTTAACACTTGAAATTTTAAGCACTTTTGTTTATTTACTATTTTAAAATAATATATAAATATCTACAAAACAATGCAACAAATACTTTTTTCAAAATTTTATTTTTCATCAAAATGTTTTGAACTCGATACAACTAAGAATTATTATTAAAGCAAAACAGCAGCAAATATTATATAAATTTTATGAATTTCAAAGTAAAATGAATTTTTAAATATTAAATTTAAAATTGTGATCGTTAAAAACTTAAATTTTCAAACGATTACCGCTTTTAACTAGGACATTGATTTATCATTAAATTTAACATTCTATATTTATAATAAGCAAAATCTTAAATAGCATTCAAACAAAAGAAAACTATGTAATTTGCTTTACACAGAATAAAATCTTTACCTATCTGTGCTGTGTGAATTCATACGACGATTGGGTCGACTATTATAATACAGAGGATCTTCAATGGAATTACGATCCATATAATCATTCCGCTCTCTAGAATTGTACGGAATGTTATCATAATCTGCTTCATAACTATTGCCAGGTTCTATATATCTGAAAAGAGAACAAATAAAATTTAATGCATTTTGTTTCAAATGCAGATCTTTAAATTTATCTTCATATATTTTTTATGCAGTTGCATAACATAATTTTTATTCCAAATTTTTTTTTAAATAGGAAAATTAGGCGTAACGTTAGTTTAAAAAGAGAAACATAAAGAAAGGAAAAATCCACAATGAAGTCTGCATCCATATGTAACAAAGAATACAAATAAAAATTAAAAGGGGGGAACTTTGAAAGTAAAAAGATTTTGACACTTTGTCTATTGTTTTAGACATAAAATCTTTATGAATTTCAAATGAGATTATATTTATCTTTTTAATTATATGGTACAATACTTTTCTCACAATAGGTGTAAAAATTAACAGAGATAAATATTTTCAACTTTCATAATTTTATGAAATATTACTCACTCTCACTAGATAGAAAACAATAAATTCACCAAAAAATGGAATGTATGTATTACTAACACACCTCTAAAATAACATAAACTGAAAAAATTACTTAAATTAATGCCTAAATGTTTCTTTTATAAAGCGGTTTCAACATTGAAAGATGTCAATGGATGGGCACATTCAAAACTAAAATTGATGGGTTTTCTTATAAGGAATCTCATTTACATTTACTAAATAAATATGCTCTTTGCAAATAATAATAAAAACTGAAGCAAAAAAAATCTATTAAAAATTGCAGCATTTGCAAAATATTGATAAGCATGATAGAGACAAAATTAGAACAATTACCTACAAATACATATGAAACCAAATATTTAATAATTTTAATATATAATAATAGTCGTTATTGCTGATTTATATTTGATATTACTTTTGTCGATTTTCTAACAAAAATCTTTGATACTATAACATACTTACAAACATTTAAAGGTATATATAAGGAACTTTTAACAGCAATTTGATGAAAGCTTCATTAATATAATATTGTTATGGATCTCACTGGGTACATTTATAGTAGGTGTATGGTGTGAAGACACATCAGCAGGCCTCAGTAGAAAACAATGAAGACACCAACACAAAGACTACAAATACACATATGACATATATGTACAGATGATACGAACACAGGACAGCACACTACAGCAGACAGTAGCCCACAAGTAATAATCGACCACAGCACTCAAAGCGGCTAGATAGAATCCAGCAAAAGAGGGGATCCAAGAGGCTTTGCTCTACAGTCTCCCCAAATGGCAGAACTTGTCACTGTCTCCTCTCTTTAGCTAACGACTCACTACAACATGACTGGCTACTCCACACATTATACGTCTGCTGCTTACACAGTAGACAACAAGAATCAGCATAAAGTAGTTCAGCACCCACTTGAGCTCCACACAATTCTGGCAATCCACCATTGCTTCGCTATCCTCTAGAAGACTCAATACTTGCCTTCTACTCCTACTCTGCTTCCGGCTCAATTTCAGCGCTTTTAACCTTCAGCTTGAGACCGCTGGCCTTTTATAGAACCCGGGAGGCGGGCCGAGAAAATTCTAGACTAATCAGGATGCATCTCACATTCTACTGAATGGATCATGAACATTCTCGAAGTTTCTATCATTACCCATTTTGTTGCTAAGGTCAATAAAAATTGTTGCCAAGTTCTCAGATTATCGATGTAGCATCCGCTGAGCCCACAAGGGGGCTCAATGTAAAACAGTCTTTCTTACTATCACACAGTTCGTGCTGGGAAACAAAAGTACAGGTTTGTAATAACATACTTCTGATTTTAATAACTGATTGGTAGAGATGGATTTTTTTTAAAAATGGACATTGTCTTTTTTTTTTTTTTTTGAAATATTAAAATGCAGTAGAAATAAAATATCTGATTTGAAATGAGATAATATAATTCATGACTTCCATAAATTTTCATGAGTATGCATAGAGTAAAGTGAATAATTTTTTTTAAAAAAATACAGTGTGTTATAAAAAATTTTATGAGCACAATTTTTATATCTATATAAATAAAAGCAAAATTATATAAATAATATAAATTTAAAAATCTAAATTATTGCACAGATTTCCTTATAATTTTGTTTATAAATGCTACAAAGCATGAAAAACGCTTGGTTAATATTATATCATTTTATTTAATAGGTAATTTTTGAAAAAGCTGCAAGATCGAAAGATTATTTGGTGCAATTCTCAATCTAGTTAAAATTAAACTTGAAAATGATAGGAGAATTTTCTGTATCACCATATTTTAAATTATATATATATATATATAGCACACTGCTATTTTGCAAAGCATCAATAAGAACATATTTTTACTTTTTAATACTGTTTCATAAAGGTATAAAAGCTTTTCATTTTATTCAAAGATAAAAAAAAATAAAAAGGGAATTTTAGTGAACATTTTATCCCATTTATTAAAATTTACTGATAAAAAAACATATATTTAAAAATAGAAATGCATATATAGTTAATGTTTGCATATTATTAAGCTATAACTAAGCATGAAAATTTCCCCATCTCAAGCAAAGCAGGATGTATCATCTACTAATTAAAAAGAAATGAAAAAATTATCTTCTTCAACGCTTACTTAGCTCTGTCTCCATTGCGGGAGGAGGGGTATTCGGAAGCCCTGCGAGTGATCTCCGCAGCTCCACCGAACTGTGACGCCGAGCTGTTGGGATGGTGAACAGAGGCACTTGGGTGTTGAACCGTAGGGTAACTGACATCACTGGTGTAATCACTGTCCTCAGAGATGCCAGCTAAAAAGAAATTAATTAACTAAATTAAAATGAGATCAACTTAACTTTATCCCTGGATACAGCGGTGAATAAATCTTGTCACAGAATGAGTTGTTTCTACGCAACAATATACTTCTTTAAAATATTATTGCAGCCTTCCAAAGTGATTTTTTCTAGTTAATCATATTTTCATATGTGAGAAGGAAGAAAATTTTAAAATACCAGTGAATTTAAAATTAAACTCTGAATACACATTACAAGCCCATTTGGAAGAAAAATACCTCAGCATAAAACTAAACATTTACTTGACTTACTAAAATTAGCAGAGTCCAATAAATGCATAGAGCTGAATATGTTTACCTGCAAATCTTGATTGCTTAAAGAAAAATCAAATGATTGTATAAAAAATGATTGTTTATTTCTCGATAGAAAATATTAGTCAATAGGCTGATACTGAAGGCAAAATACTACACAATAGACTATTTCAATATTTGCTGTGAGAAATATAATACTTAATTTCGATAGAATTCAAAGCATTATAATAGCAATATTTTCCCCCTTATAATCAAAAAAACACTGTATTGAATACAAAGAAAATAAAATTATATAAAAATTGTTAATCCTTACTAATTTATTACAGGGAAGAAGAGACTTTGTATATCAAATGATATCAATACCAAAAAATTAAACAAGCTTTTTTAAGATTTACAATCAATATCTCTGATCTCTTCAACATTTTTTTAAATTATCAAATCATTTAGACAGATCCCTCATTTCTGATAATCTCAATATTGATTTAGAAGTCTAATATGACTAAAACTTTTGTATTTGATTCTTATATATATGTGACAGCAAATAGGATTCAACATGACTAGAATAGAAAGTGTGAATTTCTTCCTGCATTAACATATTATATTTAGTAATTAAATTTGCAGTCTTATAAAACTAAGAATTAAGACATTTCAGAATGACTATATAAGACTGGTAAAACAGTCATTAAATTGAAAACAGGACAAAACTATATTCTAAATGTGTTTTAGGTTGTTTCTAAATAGAAAAGTATAGTAGCATTCAGAAATGATTAGACTATAAAAAGGCCTAAAGACTTTTTATGTCAAGAGCTTAGTAAAAGCATTTTCTAAATTGCCTGATAATTTAATAAAAGCTCTCTTTTTAACTTTATGCAAGAAAAATGTTTATTTTAACTTTTTTTTAAATTAAGAAAAGTTAGAGAATATGTTTTACATAGAAATAAAAACACTTCTATTTCTGGTTTTTCTTTCAGTCATAGTTTTCATTAACAATGGAAATAAATTCATGAAATTAAAAAAAAAGAAGCTAATTCTGTAATTAGAAGTAAAATTAAAATTAAAAAAAAAACACCAACTGAGGAATTAAAATTATATATATATATATATATATATATATATATATATAAAAGCAGCATCAAATTTATGCTCCAAAGTTTAACAAAATTCATCAGATTAAAAAAATCTTAAACAATGAATAGGAGTTGAAATTAAAGAAAATAAAGCATTTGTTTTGTCAACATTTTAAAAATAGTAAATTAATGTGATTCAATGATTTGAAGGAGTAATTATAATATTTTGATTCCCCTTGTGATAAAAATAGTTGTTACAAATTGTGTCAAAAACTAATTTTTCAAAAATTACTAAAACTAAAGAAAAGAAATGCATTTATTCAAATAAAATTGGTGTCACTGAAAAGCTTTTATTTTTAAAAAAATCACTGAAACAGTCTAAAAATAACTTTGTGTGATAATATGCTTTGATGTTATGATGAAAATACACTAAAATTAAACTTTTATTTTTTAAATTTTGAATGGAAATTTTAAAAGATCCAATTTTAATAGACCTCTGTTACATCAAAAATAATTTCCTTGAAGTTATGCTTTGAATTTCAGTGATTTATATTGTATATTTATCAGGTTGTTTTTTTATGTTGTATGTATGGTATTTTAAACCTTTACATATAAAGACATATTTTAATAGGAAAAAAAATTCTATAAGAGTTATAAAAAGAAAAAATCTTCATAGACATTAAAGAAAAAAGGTTTTGGAAAACCCTTTATACCTCTAAGCAGCACCTTCCCCACTCCCCAGTAAAATATGAAATTTGGCAAGATGGCCCACCAAATAATAAGCTGCAAATTGATGAGGACATTCATAAAACAGGAAGGAAATCAAAACAATTGAAAATGTATGGATTTGAATTAAAATATCATACTAGATTTTAGGCACTTAACTGATGTAATTGTATACTGCAATGAATTACAATTCAATATAATACAGTAAAATCCTTTTAATAGGCCATTAAATGGATTGACCCATACAATGTATTAATGAGAATCATGATTGAATGTACAATGTACTATTAACACACATTACTGTAAATGTCTTTAGAACAACTTCTCCCATGTTAGAAACATCTCTTTCATGTATCATATTAATTCTGTTGAATTTGTATTTTCCATTAATCAAACCAATCTATGAATTCTCCTTTAACACACCAGATATTACCAATATACTCATCAGGAACAACTTAAATATATTCTTCAACATCCATAATAACAACAATAATAGAAACTCAAACTTTTTTAAAAATCACAACATGCATGGCACAGCACATGCATTTTGTATAATTGTTTACAGTTAAATGTTCTAGTTTTTTAATAAACATTACTACTCAAAAAGAGGGAACAAAGAAAAAAAAGGATAATTAAGCATTATCTCATTAAGTTTTGGTACCCTTGGGTCTATTTCATCCTGGAATCCTTTCTCTAAATTCGTCTCTTTTGATGGTTTACTTTCTTGATACATCTGGTAAACAAGCATTTGTGACCATGCTTTTGAGTGTTTTTTCCAACTACCGTTTTTTCCCCGAGTTCTTATGGAATCGGCAGCACTTGCAATCCTGAAGTTCTCAGTTACACTGAACTACATTTTTTTATATCTCCTCTTTGCTAATGATGAAATGTTTCAAATTATTTTTAAACAAACCCATACAAAGCTCAAATAATATTAGAAAAGAATTGAATCTTCTGGTTAAATGAATCCTAATGAATTCTATTTAAATAACATGTTCTTCTGGATGAGTGAGACTAGTGTAATTACTTCAAATTCATCTTAATTAAAATACAGATGAAGGATATTATTAAACATTCTTGTGTGGAGTGATAATGTGAAGTCCCAAGTGAAGAAATTGATCTGGATTTCTTTTGAAGTTTGATCATTTAAAAAAGAAAAGAAAAAAATTATCCTAAAAGAGATTAAGTAAAATTATTCAAATTATGAATAGATTAAACAGTAATTTTTGAAAATATTATATGTAGATGAATCTTTAGTGCTTGATAAGGTCATATAAAATTCCGTCAATTTTCAACACTCAAAAAGGCATTAGTATGGAATAAAAGTCTTTAAGTTATGCGATAGAGTAGAATACACTTATTCCTATCAAGTATATACTAGAAAAGAAGAAAATACAAATCATCAGTGGTTGTGATATCCAGAACAAGGAAATATTAGGGACAGGTCACACTATTTGCTCATATAATTTGTATACAAATGCTGATCTTGTAGAATTTATTGCAATGCATACACATTTAGTTATTAACCAGCATAAAAATCTTTCAGAAAATCTAGAGGAGGTAATAAATCAAAGATTAAACCATTGAGAATTCAGATCTAGAGAAAATTATAATTGTTTGAAATGGAAAGACTCAAAGAGTGTGTTGATGCTTTCTACTAAATGTTCAACAAAAAATGATTAAAAAAAAAACATACTCGTGCGAAAAATCAAAGGAAATTGCTAAAGAATTTATGAGAAGGCTTCTATTAAATTATTAGACAAAATGATACTATATAGTTTATCATTGCTTAAAACTGCAAAATGGTATTAAAAATTAGCAACAGAACAGTTACTGAATACTTGTAATGTAAATGCATAAGTAATGTTCAAATGAACAATTCACAGAAATTCACAATTTTTGAATAAAAATAGATAAGCACAACAAAATATCAGAACAGTGAAAGAGATGACTGCCTTCCTTCACATAGAATCTACTGATACATCCATGTCATGAACTGAAAAAAAATGTCAGGGAGAGTTTGAAAAAGAGTTGGGATGTAATTTGTGAAATGTTCAATCAAAAAAATTCAACAAATCCTAGATAAACTACTAAAAGTTGTGACACACAGTGTGAAAACTGTCATTGGTTAACCTTTCATTTGCTTAAAGTGTGTTAACACAATACATCTCAAAATATTTAAGTTTATATATACCTATAAACAAAATTATTTTTGAACATTCTATATTGCATTAATTTATTCATACCATTTTAGAAATAATTAGAATAATGAACAATTTAATAATATTGAAAATTAACTCAAATTGTGTGACAGTGATGAGTAACCTCAGCTTTGCTGATCAATAATGAATGCTATGACTTTAAGAACAAATTCAGTGCTAGTCACCAGTAGCTAACACTGAGTTTGTGCCAAAATTCAACATCATAAATCACAATTACTGATGAAGTAAGGATCTATCAGATTTGACAAAAATACTAGAGAACCAAAAGTTAGTTTAAACTCTAAATAAGCATAGAATGTCTCTTTGACTCTATTAGAAACATTTATTTTTTGTTAAAAAATTTTCAAATTTCTATCACTTCATAGGCAGTCTAAAAAAAGATTAGATTAACAGAAAAATTTAAAATAGATTAAGATATTTTTTATTAGGAAATTCAAAAAAATAAATAATAAAAAAAACTTCATACATTTTTAGTACTTTAATTCTTTTAACATTCTGATTATTACAGAATATAATCAAGAACAACAGAGGTTAAGAGCTCTTACAAGAATTCTCTAAAAAGAAAACACAGAAAGAAAAGGATATGAATTACTTACAGTTAAGTGAAAAATTATGTCTTCTATCTTGTTCCCTTAAGCTTGATATCTGAAAACATATATAGTAATACTCTTAAAAATAAGCTGGTTTCTAATGAAACATAATTTTTCTTTTTAAATTTAAACAAAAAGAGTAAACTACAATTTTAAAAAAGATGAAATGAGTTCAAAAATGAAAATTACAAAGCAAAGTTCATATAACAATCATATTTAAGAATAGTTATATTCAGTACAACATATAAATTTTTATAAACCATTAAAAAACAATGTCAATCACTGAACTTAAAAATAAAAAACTTAAAAGATGCTTTAATAATAACTTAATATATGAAATATTTTTCATAAATGTAACATCAAAATTAACATAGATGTTGAGAAATAGCCAACTTATATAAACTTATCATTTGTTTAGACTTACAACAGTTGTTTAGACTTTCGAACATTTAAGTTACAAAATTTTTTAGCCTGGTCTACCATCACAAAGAAAATTCTCCAAGTTCTACTTTTAATAACTTTAAATTAATCATTTTAATTTTGAAGAATTAATAATGGTGGTGTAAAATATTTTGAAAAATACTACTGTTACATTTAATGAGAAATACATAAAATAACTAGATACTTTGACGGTAACACTAGAATTACAGCAGCTGTCATTTTGACTGCAAAATTCAACTTAATAGAATTTATCTCATTTATTTCTATATTCATAATTTTGATATCCTGAATGTTTTCTCAAAAGCATCTAAATATTATATAAATTTATTTATATTTATTTTAAATAATTATTTTGGCGAATATTACTGTGCATACCTTCAATTACAAGTATTGGTCATTTTGACCATATTTTTAAAAAATCAATTTTTTATGCTACTCTTAAGATTTTCCCATCTATTTTTTAAGTTAGTAGATAAACAGTTACATGTTCCAAAAGAGTTTACGAATGCCATAGAAGTGGAAGGGTAATTTACTTGTTTGAAATTTCTAAGTGGTATATGATTGAGCATTACCTCTTGCAATAAAAATATTGCTTTTCAAAAATATACATATACTACACATAATTTTGTTTTATAAAATTTCAGCGTTTGATCTGTGTATTTTGTGGCACGCATATCACATAATGTTGAAATATTGATCAAAATACAAAAAATCATGATGGTTTCTGTAACAATTCCAACTAAGAAATTGTATTTAATGAAAAATATCATATGTCTAATTTATCCAACAATGGATTGCTCCTAATATTGCAATGCATGAATTTGATTTATCCGATGCAGAGTTTATTCACTACACAACAAACAAAAATAAAAGTTTAAACCAAGAAAACATTTTATTTATAATACAATGTTCAATCGAGACTGAATAGTCAAAGGTGGCTGAACAAAATTCAAAAATGAGAAAAATGTATCTAAAGTATAAAAAATAAAAGATATGGAAAATAAGCAAAAAATGTTGATTCAATAAGAAAAATAGGAAATATTCTATGAAGTGCTACTTAGAAATGTCCCTAGAAGAACATTTTATGAAAAATAGCAGGATAAACTTTGCATGCAAAAAGTAAGAGATAGTAATACATATAGCACGCAGAGGTTGTTTATTAATGAAAAATACATCATTACATTCAACATGAACTGAAGAAGTGGGAAAGTTCCAAAAACAAAAACAGTGTTTGTCACTCAATTAGATAGACACTTTTATTGTGTACCTTTCTTCAATGAATATCCCTAATTGTTGAAAAAATGAAACAAAACCAAAGGGGAAACTGATGAATGTAACAAAAATAGGGCAAACGACAATAGACAATTTCTTTATTTTGTTGTTATCAAAATAATAAATAAGGACAGCGGAAATAAATTGCATTGGCACAATAATTCTTTCAAAGAATAAAATACCTTAAAAATTCAAAGAAATAAAATATGAACTCTATTCTAATAAGATTATTAAGTCTTGTAATATATTGTTTGTATCTTATCAAAGTAACAAAAAAGAAATAGTACATATATATATATGAAGATGAGGAATTTTACAATCTGACTAAATACTGAGCACATGTTTTGGAAAATACTCTGCAAAATCCTCAACCAGACATTTAGCAACAGAATTTTATTTAACATTTTTAACAGAAATAAGTTGCAATGGCTCTAAAAAATGGCAGTATTAATTACAAAGATATAACTGGATATAAAATTATCAGTTCCTGTAATTTTACTTTGGATATGATTCAGAACCTCTGACCATTTTATTCCAAATTTTTTGCTTCTAACTGAAGAAAAATTTATCTTGTGAGATTTCTTGTAAACATAAACAATACTAAATAAATTCATATCAAAGTTAGAAAACTTTGAGTATTTTAAACAACTGTAATAAATTTGTTTATGATAGCTGTACATCTAAAATTATCTGTAATTTGTGTACACTGTAGTATAGAAACTATATATGATTAATATACATATATAGTTTCTGATAAATTTATTTCACAGTAAAAATTATTTTTAACAATTAATAGTTAACTATAAATTGTTGACAAATTTTTAAAAAATGATTTCTGACTATTTTAAGTCTTTTTATGTTTTAAGTCTTTTTAAGTTAAGTCTTTTTATGTTTACATATCTTGAAAACTTTAAAAATTACTAGACAGATTTTTAAACCCTTAAGTCCTTTTTTAAGCTCAATTATCTTTAGCTAACATTGGTTTACTTGTTAAACAAGCAAACTGCATATTTATAACATTCAGCTTTACAAAATATTATTAAAAATACTCTTTTTCTTTCATTTTAGATATGAATTCAAAATGACCCTTGATTATATATATAAAAATATGAGAAATGCTATAATTGAAAATATAATTACAGACATAAGCCAAGTAATTACTCTATTTGTTATAATACTAATTATTTCTTGAAATTAACAACAAAGTTAAGCTAATAATTGACCTTAGCATAACAACAACAAAAAAAAGTAAAACAGGACATATACCTCATTGCCTAAAAGAGCGTTTAAGTAATCAAGCTTTTTCACGAGCTCCTCCTCCTCAAGGTCTTCTATGTCTTGGAAAAACCAAAAACAATCTTACAAGTAAGAAGCAAATAAGCATTTAAACAAGAAACTAGGTTCTCAGATACTGACATCACAAATTATAATGAAAATTTTTACTTATCCACAAAAGTACTAAAATTAAATAATTACATTGCTACTTAATAGAAGATTTTACAATGATTATGAATTTTCAAATAAAAATAAAACAAAATAACATGTTACATTCATTATAAAAACTGGTATTAAAAATAATTACATAATTATTTTAAATCTGCAAAATAAAAATATATGTACATACATATAAGTGTAACACATTAAATAAACTATTAAAAATTGAGCTGAGTTAATGTAAATCATAAAAAATTTGCAAAGTAGCTAATAATTAAAAAATGAGACAAAAAAAAAACAATTTAACACTAAAAATAATATTAAAATTATTCTTCAGTTATTTTGTGGTGTATTTATTAGTGATTTTGCACTCTAAAAATATATACATAATCAATATTTTAAGCATTGTAAAGCATAGTACTATTAAAAATTTATAATTATTTCTACTGATTTTATATAAAATTGTTAACATCATTCAAGACAATAAAAAATGTTGAATGGAATAAAGATTTATATCAATAAGAAAATAAATTTTTTTGCATTAATATGGAGACAGTTATTATAAATATAGGATAATCCAAAATTATTGCTATTATAAATTACTATAAATTTCACAGTAATATAGTCAGAGAAATAAAAAGAAATTTCAGCTTTTGTTTATGTATGCAATAAATGCTATATAAAATTATTCTTGATCACATTAACAATGGTTGAATAGTAGTCTCAATCATTGTTATGTAAAAAAAAAAATCTTTAAAAGAATATTTCATGTAATTGGAATATGGAAGCTTTTACTTGCAAAGGTATATTTAAACAGAATCTTCCTATAACAAAAAATATACATGAAGAAAGATTAAATATATTTTAACATTTGGTGTACAGTTTGTAATTAAAATTTCATTGGTATTTAAAAATATGATCTAACTTTTTAAAGATAATTCAAATTCAAGTAAGAATAATAAAAAAATATTCGAACATTTTTGAGAAATTCAACAAATATATGGCACATCAATAGAAATAAATTTCTTACCAATTTTTAGACTATAAATTTAATCATAAAATTCTCAAAAATAAGATTAGTTATTAAAAAAATTATAAGGAATGGAGATATATCAGTTGATGTAAGAAATTTTGTAAGAAATCTTTGGAAAATGGAAAATCAGTTCGCTGTGTAGAATATATCTTGAAGTTGAGTAAGTCTAATGTTTTTAACATTATTCGCAAGTTTAAGAAAACAAAAAGTGTTCAAAACAAGCAAAGGTCAGGGCATGCAAGGACATTTAACAAAAATGAAGAGAAGTTGATTATGAAACAAGTTCACTTCAATCCAAAACTTGAGCAGCAAAATTGATTCTGCAATGCAAAAAAAGATAAATTCGGAAAATCTGTAAATCCTGAAACTGTCAGGAATATTTTAAATGTCAATGTTATGGTAAATTACCTCAAAGAAAGTGCTACATCAGTAAAGAAAATTGATAAGCTATACTGGAATTTGCTAAAATGTGTGTAAAGCACCAAGAAGAATTTTAAAATTTAATTTTTGTTCATGGAAGCAAATACAACATTTTCAAATAGGATGGCAAGTAAAAAGTTTGGTGGAAATTAAATACAGGTAAAAAAATTTCAGCCTACTGACAAAAACGGAGATGACAATTAAATTTGCCAGGTTGTATGGCAAATGATCATTATGGGAACATACATTTTATTGGTAATAAATGAATAAATATGTCTATTTTTACATTCTCAAATGAACACATATTTGCAAGAAATGGGTCCTCTACCACTATCTTAGTGTTTTTAAGACTACTATACAAAGTCCAGACTTTAACCATATTGAGAATGTGTAGGATTATTTGCAAATAAAACTATAGGAACATCAAATGTCTAACAGGCAGGAGTTAAGAAGGCATTTGATCAAAGTGAGGACCAAAATCAATAAATCATTTTGCAAAAAATTGATCCTACCATTCCAAATAGACTATGAGGAGTTATAAAATACAAAGGCAGCTCCTCAAGATACTAACTTTTAAATTAGCTTTATTTATTTGGAAGTGCAACAATACTTTTTGAGCATGTTTTTTTTATTTGATTTTATTTATTTTCAGTTATAACCATAAATTTAAATTATTTTGATTTGTATGTATCAAAATAATATTTATTTCTTTGTTTTGATTTTATTTGTATACTTAAGTGAAATATTAAGACAAAAATCTGTAAACTTGTGGGGTGTTCCAATACTTCTTTAGCACACTGTATATTTAAATTAGCCTTTCTATTCCTTCTATATTTTCCATCTACATTGCTAATGATTTTAAATTGCATGTGAAAGAAACATGCATAAAAATGCCAGGCATGAAATGAGTTATAGCTTGAATGTTGATATGAAAAAACATAACCATTAATCAAAATGAAAGTGTATAAACCAAATTCAAACATCCTTTTACATTGCATTAAAATTTTAATGTCTATCGTGACATTAAAAATTTAGTAATTAAAGTAATTAGAATTAATCACACCAATGTTTTTGAATTATCTATTATTGGAACGGTAAATTGTCTCTAAGTAATGTTTATTGAAATAACAATATTAACACTATTATTTACAATTTTAAGATTCAAAAAATTCAGCAAACAAGGATTCCTTAGTGTTTCAACTTAACATTGCAATGAAATGCTAGGAAAATAATTTGGACATATTTAATTCTTTCAGAAACCGTTCATCATTACACTTTAAGTTTAAAAAGCATATAGAAAGACAGACACTTTTATTGGTTTTTCATAGATGTCTTAAATAATATTAACAAGAATATTTTTTTTAATCAACATTTCTTCAAAATCATAGCAGGAGTGAAAATAATAAAGCTAATTTTTTTACAACAGTGCTCAATCAGAAGTAATTTCTTTATTAATTTGAAAATTTTTGGCTTTAACTATTTTTTTAATTTTCAAAAATGCATTTATGTTACATAAAAATATTGGGGCTTAATTTTATTTTCATATTGCTTCTCACAAATAAATATTTGCTGATAAGTAAATATAACGTTAATTTCAATTTCAAGTTAATCTGTGTACAACAATAAATTTTCTACAAAATGGAAAGATTTAGAAGAAAAACACCAAGAATTTGCAAAATGAAAGCAAATGATATATTTACAAAATAATATTATTAATAGATTATCAATATAAGATTTGTTTCCACAATAAAATCGAAATTTGTAGACAGCTTGCATCTTAAAATGAAACAACAAAAAAAATTCTTATTAAAATTCTGAATGAAAATGAACAAGTAGAAAAATGCAAACCCACCACATGGAAGTTCGAAGTGAGCCTCAAGAAGAAGGCTATGTCCTGTAGGCACTTTGGTTCCAACAATTTCTCCATCTTGCATCACTAGCTCCTGGTCCAAGGATAGCCACTGACCCTCACCCATCTGGAAAAATAAATTAAGGTAAAATGGACATCAGCTATCAAAAGTAAAATAATTATGAATTGGCATTTCAAACAACTTAAAATCATATTCCTAAAATGCAATAGTGATGGATAAAATTAAACAACACTCTAACAATTAGAAATGACCATTTTCCAGAAAAATAAAAAGTTTATGTTTTAGTTAATAGTATAAATTCTGTTTTAAAAAGCTATATATTCTTTATAGATATCTGTGTTCAAGCCATAAATATTACACACTAACATCACTTTATATATATATATATATATATATATATATATATCAACTGGAAATTCATTGGAGAGTGGTGGATATGAATTCTCTCATTTATGAATATTAGAAACTTATATTAATTGAAGATCGTTTTTCCTTACATTTTAAATTAGAATACTAAAGTTTTATTTGCTGCAAAGTACAATGGATTTTTGAAAAATGATTGAAAACAGTAATTCAGTCACTTATTTCTGATCAATGAAATTAGAAAAGTTAAAAATATAATTATTGTGAAAATAAAAGCAATACAATTTTATTTTTTAAAAGTTGATAGAAAAATAAATTTTCATCCGTTTAATACTTTTTTGTAGTTATTAATAATTCATAATTAACAATTAACTTTCACATCTTGAAAATTACAGAACAACTTATAAATTTATATTGTCAACAAATTACAAAGCAATGCAAAATTATGAAAAAATATTTATTAATCTGAAATAAGCCCACTACAGAGATGAAACATTTACAAAGTATATCTATTATTATTATTTTTTTAAAATTTAGAATTGATAACAGCAGTTATAGATCAAAGTAAAAATAACTAAAACAAACATTTACACTAAAAATATATAGATGTCTTATAAAGAAATCATTAACAGATATATATATAATATAATACTATCACTATATATATAATAGAATACTATCACGTGATATTTTGTTTCAATTAATTACCAATGCAAACCAACTTATAAAGCAAAAAACAGAAATACTTCTAGTATACTTATAATGCAATGTTTTTATTATATTATTTACAATTGATTAATCAAAGCATTTTAGAAAACCTAAGGATCAGTAAAATTAAAATTCAAAAATTAAATTATTTCCAAAATTTAAAACTGGAAATAAATGTATAAATGTATAATCTATAAACAATAAAACTCCTAAACTTATTTAGATCAACAAACCCACAGAAATTGTGATAACCTTAAAAGAAATCAAAAAATTTCTTGTTGAAAATGTACATTTGCAATAAATCTTTAATTTCAAACAAAAAAAACAAATCTATCTAAAAGCAGATCTAATTTTTTTTAAGTTGACTCAGCTGTGCTTTTTATATAATCCTTTTAAATATAAAAGTACAGTTATAGGACAAATATCCCTAAATTTGGAGGAATTAAGCATTGGCTCCTGTGACTGTAAAAATGTCATAAATTGTCTTCTAACTCACTCACTTCTTAAGTAAGTGATGATTCAAGTGATCTAGAGCCTCTTACTTCCTGTATGTTTATACAAAGGATTGTTGGATTACCTGGTTTAGATTTTCTCGATAGTAAATCTTTAAATAAAAAGTTTGCTTATCACCAAAGATTATGGCAAGATCTAAAAAAAGGCTTTCATTCTGAATTTGTGGGATAGTTCAGACATTATTTGAGAGAAAGATAAGAAGCTTGTTATCTATCAAGATCAGAGATTTTGTTCAGATAACTAGTGACAATATGAAATGAATGGATTGATTTTTGAGCAAAGTCATCAAAGTCTTCACACTGCCAAAGAGAAACACCAGACTTATGAAATGGAAAACCAAAAATGGAGAAATCCTACATCCAACATAGAGACTGTATCCTTTATAAGTTAGTGAACATGACAGGGAACTTTTACATAAGTGTAAACCTCCGATAATCTATGTGTGATGATTTCAATGCAGCTAAAAGTGATTCTCTAAGGAAACCTGAACCTGAAGAAACAACTTCTAGGTATGACAGGTGGTTAAAACTGGTAAAGAGCCCCTTATTGTAAGAACTGAACTTATTACAAGAACTCATATCCTTTGAACTTCTTATTATCTACTACAGATCTTAAAAACTTTAAAAATTGGACTAAATTAAAATTTTGTACTTTTCATAGTTTGATGGTTGAAAGATAATTTAAATTGTTTGAATATTAAAATACTTTTTTGTAACTTTAATAAATTTTGATGATGGAAGTATTGTTTTATTAAATTTATATTTGATAGTGTTTTTGAGTTTCCAGTCATTAAAGCTCAAAGGGAGAAGGATGTAAGAATTCTAGTCATAATCACGATATGATATAATCCTCATGTGCATGTAATTTAGTGATCTCAGAAAAATACCCAATGATCCCATAGAAATAGAAGTAGGTTTAAATTTACCAGTGAAAATCAAGAAAAGAATGAAAGGTGGTAGAATGTTATATAGATTTTTGCAAATGAAATTAAATTTGTAAATAATTATCTAAGCCTCTGTCCTCCACAAGAAAATAAAAAAGACGATAAAATGGAGAATGCCCAACCATTTTCAGTTTAATGATTTTCAATGCTTACATGGACTAATTTATTTTGAAATCTCAATTCTTTTTATTTAGAAGTTCCAAGATAAACAAGTCAGAATAAATTTTCTCTTATACTTAAAATTTTGAACTTAAGGACTTGAAATACCAAAAATTATAATACAAATGCCATCTTTATTACAGTAAAAGAAATATCCAAATATTTTGCTCAATAAGTTTTTTCATACTCCAATTTATATAAACTATTTTTCAAATTTTGCACATTATAAATTTGCTCCTAGTACATTCTTTCTATGAATCCACAATCTGTTTCACTCTATGGTGTACAATTTGATATATTAGAATGCCATATATTAAAAATATTTAACAACTAAAATCGATAACTGAAAAGTGATAACTGCTTCAGAACTGTGTCATATTTTTAAGTACAATACATATTATAAAAATTGAAATAATTCCTTTCACCTCATTTGTATATTTTATCCTAGTCAGTGGCAACCATTGCAGACCTAGAAGCTTATCCCAGAGCATCCCTTTGTTCCAAACTTCAATTATAAGACCAATATCCATTCTATTGGTCTCGCTAAAAAAAACAAAGAAAAAAGCATTACCCCTCATATAAGAAAAAAAAATTTTTTTTCCATACATACATTTTTTAGTAAAACAAACTTTGTAATAAACTTAAAAGTACTCTTTCATACACACTTTGTGAGTATGAAAAATGTTTTTACAACAACTCATAAATTTTTATTTATTCAGGGTGCATAGAGAGAAATTGCTGCAAAAATTAAGGACTTTTTAAGCATCATCATCAAAAAAATTAAGTGTCTTTGTACAAGTACATATGAACTGTGCATATGAACCTATACATAAACATGCATATTTTCAAAGCATGCGATATTTTCTGTTTTCTAAAAAGGCATAGTTTTTATCAAAAAAATTTTGAATTAATTTTGAAAAAGATTTATTTAAATTCTAATATTTATTTTTGTGATTGTAAAATGTCTTCTACTGCAAAACAGTTTTTTCGATAAAGTGAACATATAAAAATGAAGAAAAAAAAGCCAATAAAAATTACAGAAACTTTTATAAAATTAGCAATAAAGGTATGTCATCTTCTTTTCCTTATTTCTTAAAATAATAAACAATCATTTCATCTAGATGGATGCATCATTTCTGAAAATGTCATTGATGCAGAAGTATAATATAGCCAACAGCTGATATTCAAATTTTATACATGGAACAACGAATAAAATTCAACATAGCTGGGATGAAAAAAAATAATAAATCTTTCTTTAATTTTCAAAAAATCGCAGAAAATTGTCATGATAGTTTGTGAAGAAATGAAAATGCCTTCAGAAGTTCTAATTTCAATAAATAATAGAAAGAAATTTAAAAATTAAAAAAAGAAGAATGTAATAAAAGTAACTTACAATATGAAGTCTACCTCCCACTCCGGTTCATTTCCTTTTACAGAAGTTGTTGTAGATTTCACATTTTGTAGCTTTAATGTAACATATGTGTTGAATTGATCTGAAACAAAAGGAAGAGTGAGTTAAAAACATGATATTTACAGTAACAAAAAGAATTCAGTTTTTAAAACAAGATAAACTGCTTATCTTGTTGTAACCTTTTCCTAAATGGTGTATTCAATGGTAAATTTATTTAACAACAATAATTATAAATAAAGTCAGATTCAAAGACACAGCTTTTTTTAATTGAACTTTTTGAAATCCCAATTCCACATAATTTAATGCAAAGGGAAATTAATTAGTAGCACAAAATTCATGAATGCCATGAAAACTCAGCTAATTTCAAATCAAAAAATTCTTCACCCATACAATTCAAGCAATCAATAATCATAATACACAATTTTAAGTACTCACAAATGCATTATATTTCTATTAATCAAATGCAGCAAGTTGAACAGCATTTCAGCTGGTTGAATCCATTGTTAATGATTGGTACAAATTGACAACAAAGAGAAATATGCATAGATGCATCTTTAAATTATAAGTTGGCATCAAATATGCCTTAAAGGCATTTAGAAGCAACTGATATATTTAAATAGAATTTCATTTCAATGAAAAAAAAAAACAAATGATATTAAAAGTATTAAAGCTTTGCAATTAAAAAAGTTTTTCTTTAATTTTTTGCCACTTTTGAATACAAAAAGATTGCCAAAGTAAATATTATGCTACTCATTAAAAATTTGATCAATCAAACTTTCACAGTTAAATTGAATTAAATCTATTTTTTTTCTCCTTAATTATTGTCTGGTTATATCCAAATGATACAGAACCTCCTCACCCCCTTACCTGTATTGCTTTTTACAGGGAATATTCTGAAGTCAGTTTACATGCATATCTTCTAGCACAGAAAGTAAAATTTAAATATTCTTGAATAGTAATAAACAGTACGACATATTAATTGATTTTTAAAAGAATTAAATCAAACTTTGGCAAAGGGCATAAAAACAGTTATTATCATTAAAATACTACTTTTCATATGATAAAAAAATGAGATAAAAGAATAAATAATTATACATGAAACTGGTGAGAAATTTTACAGTTACAGAAATGGATATTGAGTATTGTGTAGATGGAATTTGATAAATTCATCAGTTAGAGTCAAATGTTCTATTTCATTCTTGAATGTTCTTTCATTGTATATAGGGGCCAAAAACTGTCACTGGTGAACTGATTTATTTTAGAAATAAGAAAATACTAAACCATTTTAGTTATCACTTAATTAAATATTTTGTGTTTTATAGACAAATTTTTTCATATAAGCATTTAAAACAAATACCAACTTTAGTATAAGTATAATGGTATATTACTTTTTAATTCAAAACCACTAAATGATACAGGATTGTATCATTAAGTGGTTGTAAATATGTATTTGTATATAAACTGCATACCACAAACACACTTATAGCTTAACTATATGTCACTAATGAGTTTATTCAATAGACAAACATGATAATGCTGGCTTTTTTGTAATTAATTGTTAATTGCAATACATTTGAGGTAATTAATAAATAGCATGTGATTAATACAATAGTATTGACATAAATAAATTATGTGGAACATCAAACATTATTATATTCAAAGATAAATCATTTAATAAAGCAAATGCATATAATAATGTATTTTGCAAAAATTAATTAACAAATTATTGCAGATTAATACTCACTTGGGTTTCCTACCAAAGCAGCTCTTTTCACTGAAAATTAAAATAAAAAGTGTTAATATACAATTTTTAATAACCCCCCAAAAAAATATATTTAGCAATTTATTTAGACAGAATAAAAATAAATTCTACCCAAATCTTATATCTCAAATTTTGAAAATGATTCAGCAACTTTGCAACATAAAGCTGATGGCTTAAAGATTAGTATGAAAAAGCAATATTCCATATTAATATTTAAGTTTGATAATAACTGCCAAAGTGCCAATTATTTTCAAGAAAACATTTAGTTTGAAAAACTACAAAAAAAAATTTTTAATGAATTTGTTTACTGTTTATTAATTCCAAATAATTCAATCTTACTATACAATTCTCACAATGAAAATGAAAACAGGATTATGCTTTTCATTAAATATTACTGAAGAATCATTTGAAATGTTAATCTCTCATTACAATTTTTACATTTGTACCAGAATTAATAGTATTCAAGTCTCTTTATTACTATAAATTCTACAAGCTTTTAAAATGTGTCAAATTCTTCCCCCTTTTTTTTTTCATACTTTTGAATTTTAATAATTCATTGACAAAAACAAATCTTATATCATCAATTTTATTTCATCTTCCCACTAAATCGAGAAAAGATTCATATGTAAAATATAGTACTTTTTCCTTCAGTAAAAGTTATGACAATGCAAGAGGAAAATTTTAAAATATTATCACAGACACAAGGACTTTACAAATAATTCAGAAGATGATTTCTGATAAAGAGTAGTTGCATTCTGTGACATGTATAAGTTTTTCACATATGCTTGTCTTTCTTGCATTCATGTTTTTCCTTTTTTTAAACTTTGTAAATGAGGAATAAAGTAAGAAGTAGAACCATAAAAAAAACTCATGATTTTTTTAAAATTGTCATGCTTTAGAAAAACACACACATTTTGACATCGGAAGTTTAGCTCTAAATATAAAGTAAAAATTATCTCTGATTACATAAGAATATCTATTACTTATGTATTAGACCATTGATCTTTATCGCCAAATTTGAAGGCATCACCAATGAGTTGTTAAACTGCCAATAATGGCAAAAAAGGGCCATTATTTAAAAAATTGTTTAAACCTTAACTGTCCCCTGCCATTTTGTTGGCATTGACAGTTTATCTCCAAATTTGAATCTGTCACCAATGTGTTACTAAATTGTTGTCATCGACGGTCTAATACTTAAATACCGAATATCTATATATGTTTGTCTCTGACAAAGAGAACTCAAAAATACTTTGAGCTAGACTGATGAAATTCAGCACACATTCTTTTTATCATACTTGTAGATTTCCAGTTAAATATGTTTTGTCTGAATATGATGTGTATGAAATGAAGAATGCTGTATGGATAAATTCAAGGAAACACAGATTTAATATTGAAAGTGTAGAAATCTTTCAAATTTAGAATAAAGGCTTTGACTATCTGTTAGTCTGTATTTTTACAAGTTGGTTAATATGTTAACTCAAAGATACTATAACTTAAAAATATATGGTAATTATTATGTGATTTTAGGATTACAGTTATAGTTCTGTATCAAATTTGGTTTCTATCAGTTGGAAACAAAGCATCAAAAACATTTTTTGGCAAAACATACTGCTAAATATCAGCAAACAATCAGAAAAGAATGGTCAAAAGCCAAGTTAGATTCAGTTAAAAATATTTACTTCATATCAAAGACCAATATTAATAATTACTGTTCATATGTCATGCAAAGCATTTATAGTCTTATTCAAAGTCTAGAATTTCAAGCAAAGGAAGGAAGATAAAACCCTTATTAGAGAAAGTTTTAAGGACACTTTTACTGGTTTATAAAGTTATTCTTTCAAGCTACATTTACATTAACAGAGATATCTGGGTCAAAACATGTAGTCAAAATGAGCTCCGAAAACATAAGTACACATTTTTTATAAGAAGACTTCATAAAAAAATTCAAATTCTTTGCCAAATAACTGGGATATGATTGATTAAAAGGGGGGGGGAAGAAATTTATGAAATCAACAATGGACAAAGAAAAAAACATGCAAAGGTTTTGATTAAATAACCAATGTGAAAAAAATAATATCAAAACTACAGTCTATTTGTGTTTTACATAAGTTTAAAAAATATTTATAAAAGCAATAAAAAATCATTATCTTATGGCTTTCTCAGTTACTTTAAGAAATAAATAGCCAGGATAAATTTAAATATATGTATACAGGATAACAGATATGAGGTAAAAGCCAGTACTTAATTGTAAATAAACTTCACTAATATATTTTAGAAAGTATTTCATTAATAGTCAATGGACCTTTAAGGTCTATTTTGGGCATATTGTCGGATTCTTGTATTTTCTAAACTTTAAACATTAGTCGCATTTATGCAACAAGCAGTTTTATTTTTTTTTTTTTTGTAAAAGACACAGATGCATAAAAATTTCTTGATAACAGAGACCTAATTTTTTAAAAAAGATCTTTATTTTTCATATATCTTGTTTATCTATTTTACTGGTGTATGTTATTTTTCTTAGAGTATATAAAATTCCCATAATATTAATAAAATAATAATCCTAAGAATATAAAAATCAATTTCAGAAATGATAATATTTTTACAAAAAAAGTTTCAGATATCAAATTAAATTAAAATTCAATTATGTAATTGTTTACCCGCAAAAACATATAACTTAAAAACTTGATTTGTGAATGAAAGGAAATAACATTAAAATAGCAGGCATAGCAAAAGAAATTCATTAACTAAATGATTGACAACCTCAGAATAAAACTAAGAGTTATATATTCAGTTAAAAGTAAAATAAAAGCATACATAAATTGTTTTTCAAAGATATTTCTTTTTTCAATCAGTAATAAAACACACTGAAAGGTGAGTGGTCAAGTAACATAAGAAAGTTTATCAGAACAAATAAATAAAGCAACAACCCTCAATGCAGTACAAACTGACAATAGCAAACATGAAATAGTTGTGAAGTCATCAAGAAATTAGTCGTATCGTAGTAGTGAAATAGAAATGAAAATTATTTTAAATAATTAGAAAATCAACCAGAATTCAAATTTTAAAGAAAATAAATTTCTATTTAAAAAAAAACTAATTTCTAATTTATAGCAGTAAATTACGAAAATGGATATTAATATCTACTAGATAATTTTATATACTTTATAAAGTTTTAATCATAATTAGTAAAATCTACAAATGCATAATAACAGATTTCGGACTAACCAAGATGAGGAAGACAGGCAGATAAGGAGGTAAAATTAATTTTAATGTTCATTAGATCAACTGATAATTAAATATATATTTTTAAATAAATTTCTGAATTTTAAAATATTAGGACTTTATCAATATAATTAGTCCAATTCCTACTTTTCATGTTATAGAGATTTATAATTTTCATTATATTTACAAACTCCAAGAATCTACTTAAATCATAATTTTTAACAGCATAAATTTTACACCCCACAGATTTTCTCCCCCTATTCAATTTCAATAAATTAAAATCAGTTAAAATTCTTCTGAAGAATTTTTAAAAATCAGTTTTTTTTTCTCTCTCTCTTTAATTGTTTGCAGAAGTTACATTTGAAATTATTATAAGCTTCTAATAATGTCTACTAATCAAAATGTTACTAACCTCCAAGGGTTCAACTATTTTAATGTAGTAGTCATTAAAAGTTAGAAAAATTGGTTCACAAATTGAAGAAACTTTTTTTTTGTATGTATGCACATAATTTATATAAACCAAATCTTTAAATAATATTTCAGTTGTGGAATTTTAAAATTATATACATAAAATTAAATTAACTACACATTGGACTGAATATGAACAAAAAACATCATATTCAGATATAAAAATGTTGATAAGCAGAGAATTTGTACAAATGCAGTTCTATGAATAAAAGTAATAATTATAATAGATGCTGCAAGCAAATTTCTAAGAAAATATAAATAAACTGAAAATAAAAATAAAACTATTTTAACCACTATTTTAAATGTCTATACATTAAATCAAGATTCTTACAATATTCTAATTATCATATAAAATGGATATAAAATGTCAGCATTGAAGATTTTCTATCAAACTAAATGAATTATTTTGTAATATGAGGTATTGCAAACCTTTTATCTTTAGAATTTAATAAATATATAAAAAGATGGATTATTGGTTTTTGAACTGGGCATGGAAAAATTAATTTATATTAGTGACGAAAGTGAAATGAATGACTTTCAGATTTTTAATAATAAGCTTTAAGTATAAGAAAATTATATTTGTAATAGATTAAGCAACAGTAAAAATATAATAATTGTATAATAGTTTATTTACAAAGAAAATTCTTTCCCATAAGTTTTAAAATATTTTACATACTCCTTTATAGAAAATTTAATAGAAATTAACAGTAAATAGGAAAGATTTTCCATTATTCAGAATTACAAATAAGAAAAACTAATTTTGTACTTCATTTTTCAATTAATTCTAACTAAAAATGGTACTTTTCCTTTAGCCGGGTGACAGCGAAAAACCGCCAAATAAGGTAGAAATCTGCCAATTTTTTTAAAGCGATTCCGAAGCGAAAAATCGCCAAATAAAGCAGAATACCGCCAAATTTCTTGAAGACGATTCTTTGATGGCGCCCGGCTAACGGAAAAGTACCCAGAAAATAAAATATCACTATGCAATGGAAAAAAATAATTCAAAACAATGTCATATAATTAGGCACAGATTATTCGCTAATATAAAAAACATCAATTACCTTATGTACAAAAAGAAACTTCTGTTTTGTTAAAATAACAAAGCCCACAAAACAAGGGAAGGGGGGCTTTAAAATATTGGTTCTATATCATGTAAAATATATTAAAACGTGTAAAACAGTGTTCATTTCTGCTGAAATCTTGATATTAAATATTCAGTAAGTAACTTTTCATACTTCAAAGACTTATTTAATCATTTCAGGCAAGAAAAGAAAATAAGGGGGAAAATCATATATAAAATCAGACAGAAAAAAATTCTCTGAAGTTTTTTTTTTTTTTTTTTTTGATAGTCAAGTGAAATTTAAAGAATATAAGAAATGCCTTGTTTAAAAAAGAATCATGAAAACACTTATGGGATTTTAATATTATTAAAAGGTCCTGAAATTCATGTTTCCTATCAAGCTTTGACAGAATTCAAAGAATTCTACAATAAAAACCAGAACTTTTTTTATAAAACTCTTTTTTAAATGAAGAAATAATTCCTTATGAAACAGAAAGTTTTAAAAAATATATATACAAATGCATACCATTGGCAATATTTGTTTAAAAGTGTTAAGAAAAATTGTGATAAACATTCTAAAGTTTTGTAAGCTTTTATTAAAATGATTAAAATGAAGGCAGTAAAAAATCTTGAACAAAAACTTCACATAATGAAAAAAAACTGTAGAAACAGAAATTTAGAGTCAAAATATCTGTTTAGGAGAGAGAAAAAGAAATCCTAGGGAACTGCGTGAATATTTGTAGTAGTAATTTAAAGGCATTAATTAAATTTTAAAAAAACATTCTAAACTGTTTTGGAAGCAAAATCAGCATAACAAGAATTTTTCTGTTTTTAATACATATTTCTTTTAAAATTTCAAAATGTGCAAAATAATTATTTTAAAATTCTTCATTGCCTTATATATGCCCAAACGACATAAGAAGTTATATTGAATGAATTAATGAGTAACCAATTTATATCCATAAATAATTACGAAGATACGTTTCATTTTTGAATATATGGCAGAAACACTCTCAGAAGTTGGGTCGTTTTCTTCTGAAACTCACATTCACTGCCATTTAATGCATAAAAATAACTAAAAAACTCCCAAATTAATCAACACATGATTATCCAGAAGGGCAAAATATTATCGTGCACTTGTTTATAATCCAAAAGCGATGATGAATTTGAAAGGTGAAAAGCAAGAATCACATAAAAATAATCCAACTTTTTTGTCTTATCCGCATACAGAAAACACTATAAACATATTATACGATTCAAACTATTCATTAACACACGTATACGAGGATTTTAATAAAAATTAATGGCATTTTTACGCAAAAGAAAAATAAAAACCAAATGATCTCCGAATACCAAATCATTCTCCAAATCAGTTCACGGTTTTGAATTTATCTTCTCTTGGCACACTTTTAGGATTTATTAGATAACTTCCACATTTTTCGCACATAATTATGGTACTGATTTTTTAAATTTTCGATCATTTGCACAAATAAAATTCGCATTATCACGTCTTTTATGGATCGGAGAATCACAACTCTCCTAAAGATGAATAGGAAGAGCATGATCCTTACCCTGAACGCAGAGCAAAGACATACTTCTTCAAACACAACTATAGTAGTTGTCCAATAAACACCTGGATTACATAATCTACACAACTTCTTGGCTTCCCAGTTCAGAAGGCCGATCATTCCATGGCGTTTAAAAACACATCTCTAGTATAAGCATCAGTATTCCATTTAGATCACACATTTCCGCCATATCGTTACGTCATGAGTGACGTCAATGACTGGCGGTCTTCGGAGCAGACTCGGGAGGCAGTGGCTGGATGGGACCGCCCTATCCAACTCTAGTCTATTATGTTCGCCATTTTAGACCACCAAAAGGAATTTTCAATATACAGATATTCTCCTTTTTCTTGTTCTTTCATTTTTACTAGTAAGAACTTAAATTATAGTTTTAATGTAAACAGAAAATACATAGAAGGAAACGAAAAGTTTGTAAGAAGAAATGTAATTGCTATATTTTGAGCCCTGTTGTGAAAAATTGTTCATTAATTTATGAGTTTTCTTTTTAAAAAATCTATATGAATAAATAATAAGCCCTTGAATGATTTATTCAATAAAATTAAATTCCCAGGGCCAAATTATTTTTCCAAATATTTTTTTATTTATATCATTACTTAACCAATGAAATACAAAGAAATATTTTAATTAAATTACTTTAATGTAACTTTTTGCGCGGAATGGTGCCCTTCTCGGGCCATACCTTAAATGGACAACATTCTTGGCTTCCTAGTTCAGAAGGCCAATTTCTTTTTTTTTTAATTTTGATTCGAGGCTGTATAATTAAATAGACAGAGTAGGCAATTGCTAGGAACACCAAAATTGAAAGTGAAGAGCTCTCAGGATTAATTTGTGGTATTTGAATATTATTTAATTCCATACTTTCATTTCATTCATAAAAACCACGGAATCGAAAAAACTTTAAAATGTCATTTATTTCTTAACTAATTTTACATCGTTAAATTAGAAATGTTCTTAATACATTGCATTTGCAATACCGAAAAATGCAGCATTTTATAATTAAAAAAAAAAATAAGCTTCCCAGGGAATGACTAAAGCAGGGGCATACGGAGCAGTTGCCCCGGCCCCCACATAAGTTGGGGCCCCCAAATCGAATAAAAATTTTATTTAACATTTCCTTCTTTATGAATGTTCATCATTAATAAATTAATGGAGCGGAGGGGGCCCTAAAAAGGCTAAGTCGGGCCCTGAAACTTCCTATAATTTAACATGTTTAAAATGCATGAAAAATGTTTGTAATCTTTTTCTCATTGTATTTAAAATTTCAATTTTGCATTTTTTATTCACACTGCGTTCAGATCAATTTTTTAGTCAGTGATTAGCAGTCAAACAACTTGTTATGTCAGCGTGTAAAAATATGATACTTAAAACTATTTAGATAAAGATTAAACTAAAATCTATACAGTATTTGATTTTCAAAATAAAGGCCTTGAGAGGGGCATTGCTTAAGAACGTTTAAAAAACCGTCCATGTTGCAATTACTAAAGAGAAAATAAGGGCAAAAAATAATTTTATTTTTCGAATAAAAAATAAGTTATTTATTTATATTTTTATATTTACCAAGCAATTAAATAAGCTCTTATATTCACTGAATAATTACGCTAATAATTACTTTTACTGGAGCAAAAAGATTATTTAAAGATGAAAATAAATATATTTTTCGCAAAGTTACCCATGAGCTACAATTTAAACTGATGGTATTTCACTTGGGTTCGGAGGATAGAAATGTTTGGAACCCAAAACTACTAAAAATTGCCATGTAGATGGCTAATGCTCTTCAATCCATTAAATAAAACAACTCCTGTAACGGAATTTTGGAAAAGCAATAGCAGACTGATTAGGTTGTCAACTTGTTCGATTACAAGTGGACTGTCTTGAACAGAAGACAGAATAGACTCCATGGAATAATTCTTCGCCTTACTGGAAATGCTCTGTCAAAGAAATAACTACACAAAGAGCTTTTTTTAACTGCATTTTATTATTATAAAACTGATAAACAGTCCGCCAAAAAATTTTTTAGAGAAAGGGTTTTCTTCTGACCATTAAAATTCTTACAAAGTGATTGAAGAATGATGTAGCTTGGCGACCAAAGCTATATTTGGAGAAGTCATACCAAACTTCCCAATCCGTCCGAAGGCAAACGGAATAAACCATAAAACTGTATGACCGGACCGCCACAAAAGCAACACAGGTGGGAACAGTAATTGAGTCCTAAGTGCCATCCCCGACCACGGTACAATCCTTCCCGCAGGAAGTACATCCGGTCATCTATGTCGAGAGCCAAACTCCCACCTATTTTTTTACCCTCCAGGATGGAGAGATCCAACTACCGAGCCAGGAGTATCTCATCCGAAAATTCGAGATGCCCCCGAGGGTGGATTTTGGGGAAGAGAAAAGCATACGCGTTTGTTTTAAACTTTTGTGTTCGGGGACATTAGTTTGAATATCTTTACAATGTTGACGGAAATACTGAGGGGCTTCAATATTGCTGAAGGGATTTTCGAATACTTTTTAGAGGCTATCATTTTGACAAAAATGTAGTAACTCTGATTTTAGAGAGCAAAAAGTTAGATTACTAATGATTCTCATGAAAGACCTGGAAATGAATTAATTGCCCAAATACAAGATGAACATACAAGAAAAACAAAAAAATGCATTGATATCAGAGTTAAATTTTGTAAGCAAAATAAAATATGCGAAAATAACGATATGTGACAATTCAATGACAGTTATATGTCTATAGTTTATGTATAAAGCAGTTTTAAGCTACAATTATTTGGCTTACTTAGCTAAAGCCATTTTTTAGTACTAATAATAATGTCAGCAGCGGGCCCAGAGGCAAAAATTTTTTAATATTTTGAAGGATTAAATATTATAAAATTGAGTGAGCGATGATTTTTTTTCTTTGTAAAGGAAGCTGTTGTTCAGAGAGGGAAAGAGAGAGAGAGATGAGAATTTTAATGGCAATACCTAAGTCTACCATAACTTTGGAATTCGAAAATCTGTAGCTTAGAATTATTTTATTAATTTCTCAAATATTAAACAAAATTTTGACATTTTTCTCTCAAGTTATTATAAAATAAAAAAGGATTTTATGCCATTTGAAATTCGAAACATTGTCTTTTCAATGATACCAATTTGAGTATTGCGCATATGTTTTAGTCTGTTTTCAATTAAATTTTTTAAATATTATAGCGTTTATTTTATGACTGTTGACTGCTGGATTGTTTTTATATGAAGTTTTACTTTATCAAGTCATCCTGTAAATATCTGTAAAATAGCTGTAAATAAATTTGTTTAGGCGGTCCTCTAGTAATGGTCATTCAATCCGAACCCGCTACGCCAAAAACGTAACAATACTTTCATTATCAACATTGATAAACATTCAAATTTTTTTATATTATCCCTAACAGCGTAAATACAAGCCTTTCGCACAATAAACCCAGACTGCGAAACAGATATCGTATAGCACAACAAACAGCAAGTCACAGGGAGCCCAATTATACAACGTTAACAGCAATTTAAAACACAGCTCACTAATAACAAGCGAGAAAAGTAATCAGCTCGCTACAACGAGTCGCTACTCTTTCGAGAGGAACTGCTCAAATTGCGGCAACCAGTCTCTTATATAGCCGGGTGAGCGAGCGCCCAGAAGCACGCAAAACTTAGGAAAACACCGTAAATTCCTAATATATTCCCCTCGCCAAATCAACTCTGTCGGCGCGAAGCTTCTCGTCAACCGTCGCCAATCGATCTCTCCTTTCGCGCCGTTCACCCGCTTGTAACAGAAAGAAAAACAATTTTATTTTTTCATGATGAACAGACTTTCTGTTTTAAGATTGCCTTTAAAAACATTTTTCCAATTTTTTTATTTTATAATTAAACTTAATTTTAAAAGTAAATAATGATCGTAAATATTTTACATATTATACATATACATTTCACGTTCGTTCCCATTTTCTTCTATATGCTTCTTTGGATGATACTTCTTATAACCCTCCCTTTATTGGTCAGGCAGAAGAACTGAACACTTCGCGGATATTCGTATCAAGTTGTAACTTTTTGTTAGCGACAAATCACCAAATGTGACAACCTTCATTATCATTTTCTAATAAACCTAAAAGGGAAAAAATGTTGCCTCAGAAGTGATAAATATACAATACCTGAACATGCACCACAAACCCCAAAATAAAATAACATCATATTCTTACAAGATAAAAAAAAATCCAAGATTAAAAACATAACAATTAAACTATATCATTTGAAAAACTGATGACAATTTAATGGATTCTGCTTTCAATAACTCTAAAAATTGCAGCATTTGTGAAGGATGTATATTAAAGATCTTAGCACCATACAAGCGTCATGATAATGCAGATGCCATTCTTTATGAACTTCGCAGAGTCACTTACACTCTACTGGGGTTACTGGAGTTTATTTTGAAAGAGCATTTTTAGAATTGTAGGTCATTTAGCATAGATTAAAAAATGAACTGTCTGGAAAATTTTTCAATCAACTTCCAAATGAAAAGAAATTATTAGATGCTTTCTAAGCAAAAAGGATTATTAAAAGAATTCCACAATAATCTTGAGAACTAAAACGCTTGTTTGCTGACCCTTAAAATAATTAATTACACACATTTCTGAATTTTTCATCTGTTCAACAATAAGAAATATTGAAACTGATAGATAATTTTCACCACATTTTAAACTTTATTTAAAAAATTCTCAAAACAACAATGTATGTCAGTACATTATATATCCACAAAAGATTATTTAAAATGATCATACATTCTTACTTATATTTGATATTTTTTACTTCCAAAACATGTACAATATTTTTATATTGCAATTAATATATTTATCAAAAAATATTTTGGATTGGAAGTAAATTTATGTTAATTAATTTATAAATTCTTGTTAGGAACTCAAATAAGCATTCAAAAATGGACTGTACTATTTAATAAAACAAAAATACTATTTACATAATTATAAAAAGCCCCATGGCTTACAGTAAAATGAGCACGATAGCTCCTACAAACTAACACCTTCGAACGGTGCGAATAATATTACAACTAACTGGCAGAGAGGAACATGACAGTCGCCAACACACCGGCGGAGTGCCAGATTTGGTGGCTTATCAGCTGAATCGGAGAGAAGCTTTAACATCCCGGCCCCCTTTGAATTTCTAAAAGTTCAACACAGAATTACAATGTTTACAAAAAGTAAAATATTACACAATATACAACAATGAGAAAAAAAAATTCAAATATAACCATAGAATAAATTAAATTCTGAGCTTATAAGTATTAAACTATTTAACAATTATGAAGATTCAATGCTAAACAATACATATAATTCTAATTAGTAAAATAAACAATCATACAATGCAAGTAAAGTTCTTTAAAGCTTGTTTTGAAGGGAAATACAAATGAACTTATTTCTTAATTATAACCGACCCGTTAATTAATTATCAGTATTAACAGGCAAACGCACGTTGGCTACTCTTATGCGGCCATCTTTCCCATAAATTACATCCACTATTCTTCCTAGAATCCACTCACCATCTTACCTAGCCTTATATTATCCTTCTCGAACTGCCATCTATAACGTTGCTGAAAGTGTGTTAGGTAGTCTAAGCTCCATTTCTTCCAAGTAATTTGAGTCATTTTTTCTACACGCTTCCACCTAGATAGACGATTGAAGGGTGTTTCAGTAATATCTGGTTCAGGAATTGTATTTATTGCCCGACCTATCAAAAAATGACCTGGCGTTAAGGTCTCTAAGTCATTGATGTCTGACGAAATTGGAGTCAAGGGTCTTGAATTGAGAACTCCCTCAATTTCTGTAATTACAGTTAAAAAATCCTCATAATTTAAATTAGCGTTACCCAAAACCCTTCTGAAGTGGTATTTGAAGGATTTTACTCCCGCCTCCCAGAGCCCGCCAAAGTTCGAAGCTCTAGGAGGTATGAATTTCCAGTTAATCCTTTCAGCAGACAAAAAGTTTCCCATTACTTCATCTGGATGCCTAAGTTAATTGTGAAGTTTTTTGAGTTCGGAATGTGCCCCTGCTAAGTTTGTTGCATTGTCAAAGAACAGCATGCAACACTTACCACGGCGAGCAAAAAATCTTTTCAGTGTCGCTATAAATGATTCGGAAGTTAAATCCGAAACCATTTCGATGTGAATGGCCTTGGTAGCTATGCAGACAAAAATTGCTACGTAAATCTTATGAAGAGGTCCCTTTCGTTGATTTTTATATCGTACAAAAAAGGGTCCAGCAAAATCCACCCCTGAATTTGAAAATACGGGACTCATGTTAACTCTTTCCGGTGGGGGTTGACCCATTAGTTGTTCAACTATCACTGGTTTGTCTTTTGCACAAGTTATGCAATTGTGCACTACTTTCTTCGTCAAATTTCTTCCACCAATCCGCCAAAATTTTTACCTGGTGTAGAATAGCCAGGCTTTCTGATCAATATGCAAGTATCTTTTATGGAAATATTCTAAGATTAAATAAGTTACCTTATCATTACCTGGCAAAATAATTTGATGTTTCGAATCAAAACTAAGCCTTGCATTTTGTTGCCGCCCACCAACTCTCAGAATTCCCTTCTCATCGATAAAAGGATTCAAAGACCTAAGGTTACTTTTACCTGTAAGTTGTTTTCCTTCCCTCAAGCACTTTATGTCAATACTAAAATTGTTTTCTTGGATGCACCTGATTATGACCAATTCTGAAGATTGTAGTTCCTCTGTAGTTAAAGGACCTACCTGACGCGGTGACTTACTTCTGCAATTTTCTAAGAACCTATAAATGAAACTAAATACTCTAATCAGTTTAAGGTAATTGTTAGTAGAAAAAATAACATGGGAAATAATATCATTATTCATTGTACAGCTTAGGTTAGTGGTTTTCGGTTGTTTAAGTTCACATGTAAAGTCAATACTGGAAGTCATATTTTCAAGTTCAGTGGTCTCATTCATCGGTGTAGATTGTCTAAGGAATGGTGGACCATGCCACTACAATTCTTGCTTATGGATCTGGTCAGGCATCATACCTCTAGAAAGCAGCTCAGCTGGATTTTGTGAAGACGAAATATGGTTCCAATGACAATTTTTTGTTAACTCTTGAATTGTTTCAACCCTATTGTAAACAGAGGTTTTTAATTCATGAGGAGGTCTCTTCAACCACGCAAGCACAATGGTAGAATCGGACCACAAAACTATGTCACAATCCTTGAAATTCAAAGCCTTTGTGACCTTTTGTATGAGATGTAACAACAAGAGAGCAGCAGAAAATTCCAGACGAGGTATGGTGATTGGTTGTACAGAAGCAACCCTTGATTTGCTGCATAAAAGGTGTACTGCATTTGTATCATTGAAGGTCTTGCATTAAGCATAAATAGCTGCACCATAAGTGACTGAAGAAGCATCCGAAAAGCCATGAAGAGTAATTTTGTTATGGTTTTCGAAAAATCTACGAATTTGCAAATTTTCTATTTTTGGTAGCAAGGAAAAAACTCTAACCATTTTTTTAGGAAGGGGTCTGGTAATGGTGTATCCCAGTCTAACAGGATCGTCCAGAGTTCTTGCATAAATAATTTTGCCTTGGTAATCACAGGACCTATTAATCCAAGTGGATCGAAGACTCTAGAAATATCTGAAATAACTGATCACTTAGTATAAGCAGTTTCAGGTTGAATGGTCACCTTATATGAAAAACAATCTGAGGCTGGCTTCCATAGTACTCATAAGGCCTTAACAGATTTTATTTCATTAGAATCGCCAGAAGAGTAATTCTGATAATAAGATTCGTCATTTATGAGGCTGACATCATTTGAGTTCCACTTAAGTAACGTAAAGCCCCCTTGCTGTAGTAAAAGAACTAACTGACGTTTTAATTCCCTTGCATATTTCAAATCATGTGATTCGGTGAGGTTATCCATATAAAAATCCTCACGGGGAGTTGAAGCTGCTTCCGGAAATAATTTTTCTTCATCGTCACACAATTGCCTTAAAGCCCTTGTGGCTAAAAAAGGCGCATTTTTTGTTCCATAGCTAACAGTGCAAAATCTATACGTTTTAACTGGGTCTGTTGGAGTTTCTCTCCAGACAATTCGTTGCAAGTCTCTCTGGGCAAGTTCTATCAATATCTGACGATACATCATACGAATGTCGGCAGTAAATGCAAAAGCGTGTTTCTTAAAACGCAGCATTATGGAGAACAGATCTTACCTTCATTGAAGCCATTAAACTTACCATTTTCATTTGAAGTTGATTTAAGGAGACATCAGTAATTGTTAAGTCAGAACCATTAAAGACAACCCTCCGGTTGGAAAATACAGTGGAGAGGAAAATAGTTACAAAATTTAGGTTCTATTTCGCTAGAGATTTCCTTCATAAGTCCCAAATTTTTATAATCCTCAATAAAATCAAGATACAATTTTTTCAAATTTGTGTTACGCTCTAAGCGTCTTGAGAGATAATTTAACTGGTTAATTGCCATAGGCCTAGATTCATCTAGGCCATAGTGCATACGCAAGAGTGCATCTAGGCCTATGGCCTAGATGCACTCTCCAAAGTGAGGGCATTGATTTGAGACCCAGAATCAAGAATGCATCTTAATAGATATTTATTTCTACTAATATAAACAATCGCTGTGGCTAGAATAATATCTAACACATTTTGAGAACAGCTGGCACTAGCACAGACTGGCGCCTTTAAATTCTCCGACGAGATATTCTGTTCAAGGTTAGAAGGTGCATCTTGCTCGAAAAGCGATGATTTATTAATCATGTTTACAATGTTTTCAACTTCCGGGTTTGAAGAATAATGCAAGAGTGAATTATGCCATTTAGTACAAAATTTACAAACAATTTTTGATTTACAGGCAACAGTTTTATGAGAATAATTCAAACATTTAATGCATTATGAGTGTTTTTTTTAACTAAGTTGAATCGCTGTTTAGGATTTAATCGGAGAAATTCTGAACATTTAAAAATGGAATGCATTCGAGATTTACAAATTGGGCAAGATATATTTGAATTAGAATCAACAATAAGACTTAACTTTGGCAAACACTTTCGATTTCATTTGGTTTGCGTATCCTTGTAAATTTTCCAAAAATGTACAACGCGTTTTAAGAAAGTCAATAAGGTCTTCCCATTTTGGTAAATTAGACGTTTTCAATGTCATTTCAAAGGACTTTCTTGATTCCTTATCAATTTTCATGAGTACCTTATCAATTTTCATTAATCAGTATATTCGCACTTTATTGATCTAATTGTAAATCTAGAGAATTCAATGCTCTAACTTCTTTTATTACCTTACCGAGGAGGAATCTCAATTCAAAAGCCGATTCATGGCTAATTTTTTCTAAATTTAAAAGTTCGCTAGTATGTTTGTTTACAAGTAATCATTTATGTTCGCAGCGCTCTTGTAGCGCCTTAAAAAGCGAATCGAAAGTGTTTTCTGTAGTTTGAATTTGCCTTGCGTTACCAATTAACGAAGACTTCAAATAATATAACTTATGCGACTCATCTAAACCTTCATTTGAAGAAATCAAGGAATTAAATTGAGCCTTAAAATTATGCCACTTTTCAATATTATCTGAAAATTTGGGCAATGGGATTTCAGGCAATTTTATTTTAATATTATTAGTTTCAACATTCAAACTTTTTAACCGAGATTTAATTTGAAGGTATCTTGCCTCCAAATCTCCGATTTCTTCTTCGATGTTGTCCAAGGCCTTATCAAATTCTTCGAAATCTCAATCTTCAAAACCTTCATAATATCCTAATCTCAGTTCTTCTAGCTGATTTTTAACAGCTTCCAAATTATTTATTTTTGAATTAATAACAATAGAGTCACTCAACTTACTTTCGTCATTCAAAAAATTCGAAAGTCGTTTTACCTTTGCCTTTAGCATTCTTCTTTTCCTATTTAAAACTTTAAGATCCGCCATTGTTAAGAGCGTCGAAAAACAAAGGTTCGAATCAAAACAAAGTTCTTATAACTATATCCAAGGCGCTAATTCTTCACCCTCCGGTCGCACGGACCAAAATGTTAGGGACTCAAATAAGCATTCAAAAATGGACTGTACTATTTAATAAAACAAAAAATATTATTTACATAATAATTATAAAAAGCCCCATGGCTTACAGTAAAATGAGCACGATAGCTCCTACAAACTAACACCTTCGAACGGTGCGAACAATATTACAACTAACTGGTAGAGAGGAACATGACAGTCACCAACACACCGGCGGAGTGCTAGATTTGGCGGTTTATCAGCTGAATCGGGGAGAAGCATTACCAATTCTAATTGTATATTTCTGACTGAATCTTCCATCTGGCAACCGATATTTTCAGATCCAAATTATCACAGTGAAGTGGTGACACATAACAAAGAGTTAACCTTATCCATCCGCGCGAATTCAAATGGTAACTAAATATTACTAATTTAAAATGAGATAAACGCTGCACAAGTGTCTGGCAAGTGTTCAGCGTCTTATATATTTTTTAAAAAAGTCTCATACATTTCAGATAATTTTATTCTTCTCTGGCATGTTTTTGGGTTATTTTTATTCGACTGCAATTATAGAAAAAATATAGAGAGGAGTGGGTGTCTGCACAACCGTAATATGATCCCTAGAGAATGTGAAGATCTGCCTAAGGATGCCTAAGTAACTACAGAGCCATCAATTGGAAATTTTAATAGCCAATTCGTCACATAAATGCTCACTCAAAAAATAACAATCACAACCTGATTTATTTCCTCTTCTTCCTTCACTTCTTATATTTTAATATTGGGGAAAAACAATTTAAAAACCACCATACAGTCTTAATCATTTACATTTGGCTAGTTTTGAGCTTAATATTGTGGCAAATCAAGTCTTTAGAACCAGGAAAGCTTGTCAATTTATTACGGTATTCAGTTGAATTGTTCAGAATATGCGTCAGAGGAATTTTAATAATATTTTAATTTTACGCACCAATAATCAATATCTTTGTTATGAAATTTCATATCTCAAGTGAAAATTGTTCGGATTTCATGGTAAATTTTCTGTAGAAATTATGGCCTTACAGGGATTGATTTCACCACAACTTAACCCTCTATGAGTCCGTGTAACTTTCAGATCACATTTTAATTTATCGATATTTTACAAAATAAATATAGCTTTTTTCATGAGATGGGGCATAAATCTTAACTCTATGACGTTGCAAACACAACCAATATTAGTATTCAGGACCATTGCCAGGCTCATCAACCCAAAATAGCAAAATAATTGCTGTGCAAACTGTTGTCAGTAAAACTACGCGAAACCATTTGATGCAATTGAAATGATTTGTGCTTCTGTCAGTGATTACCAAACTGTGTGTTATGGATGCATGTACATTTATGCCTTACACCAGATGCAAATTGTTTAGTGGACTTTCAAATATGAGGTATTGTACAGGCCGGGATAGCCTGGTTGGTAGAGCTTTGGACTCGTAATCCATAGGTTACGAGTTCGAAGCTCACCTTCCAAAAGATTACCCGAGTGTGTGGCGGCTGGAGCTCGTAAAATATGTTCGTGGTCGCAAAGTTCTCCATATAGAGAGTAATTTCACTGGGGGTACTGGGTCAGAGGTAATCGTTCTCTGTTCCAGGTCTAAATTGTGATCAGAGATGCATGAAAGAATTTGCATGAATGTAGTCCGCCCCCTAAAAGGGGTTGTGACGTGTGTGTAGCTAAGTCGTACTCTTGGCCCTAGATGGCGCTACTTTTAAAACAAAGAGACGCATTTTATAGGCTTAAAATCTACTGATCGAACCAGCGGGGACTTGTCCGTGGCAAGTACCATTAGTCACAACACAACACAGGTATTATACACAGAAGTGCAAATTTTATAGGCCGGTGTGACTTGAAAGTCACATAATGATTATAACGCAATAAAAGGGTTTTAACACAAAAATTTGTTTTCATTTGCATTTATAGGTTTATAATTTCTGATTTTTCGTACCCATAATTTTTTTAGGGGAGTTAAAACAAAAATTTGGCCCATAGTGGGTTAAATTGCGAGTATTTCAACAGTGAGATTTCGAACGGCGACATGAAGATGCGGACATTAGCGAATTTCATCAAAGATCAACGAACTTAATTTGAGAGCCCACATGCTTCTGCCATTGTGCTGTCGAGTAGATGTCATTCCAACCACGAGAGAGGTTTCCCAAAAACTTATGGTAACATCTTCCTCGTATATGTTGTATAGGAGGATACATTTATCCTCGAAATAGGTGGTATGTATATGTAGTATGTAGTTAAGAAAGTATGTTGATTATTCAAAAATTCGAGATCGAGGTTTTGATTCATCTTCATGTTTTAGACCTTCCTGAGTTAGGAGAACACATTTTTGGAAATATCCAGCCATCAATCTGTGACAAAGATAACAGAAAATCCCTTCGAGCAAGACGGTTGAATTGTGGTGCATGATCTTTCCATCAAATTTTGCAGATTCCTGTCAAGTTTTCCGAAAAATCTGTTCAGAGAAAATCCATCTTTTCTAACATAAGTTAACTCGATAACTACAAAACGAAGAAGTGTGTGTGTGTGTGTGTGTGTGTGTGTGTGTGTGTGTGTGTGTGTG